>CM035423.1:51911451-52193951 GCA_020310875.1 Ceratopteris richardii
ACACCACAATGACAAGCATGAAGAGCACATCCTAAATCAATAATCACAGTAAAAAAATTCTGTGTTTCTCTATCAATCGCGACTGACACCATCGATCGCGATCGACAACCTCTATCAATCGTGACCGACAGACCCTGTCAATCGCGATCGACAGACCTGTCGATCACGATCGACAGACCCCACGACCGACCAACTACCACGTAGGATTCAATCAATCGCAATTGACACTGTCGATCGCGACCGACTGAAATTTGACGATTGACACCAAAACTCGCATTGCCACGTATCCATCGCGACAGACACATCCCCAATCGACTGAAATCACGGCGAAAATCTCGAAAAAAGTGTCGATCACGATTGACACCATCGATCGTGATTGACAGGACCCACGATCGACTCTATCGATCGTGATTGACATTGTCGATCGCGACTGACGTGTCGATCGCGATCGACAGGCCCCAACGGACACCTCTATCAATCGCGATTGACAGACCTGTCGATCGCGATTGACAGGCTTTTCGGCCAAAATTTTAGAGCTAATTAATT
The DNA here is from genome assembly GCA_020310875.1 of Ceratopteris richardii. Lineage (NCBI taxonomy): Eukaryota > Viridiplantae > Streptophyta > Polypodiopsida > Polypodiales > Pteridaceae > Ceratopteris > Ceratopteris richardii. The sequence continues at coordinate 51,911,998 of CM035423.1, forward strand.
CCAATTTTTTGGAGTCATTGTGGACATAAAAATCACACATTTAGAGTATTGAGAGGCCTCTACACTAGTAATCTGAGAAAAAGCCAGTTGCCTATTCACTTGTTTTACCCTGTTTTAACTCCAAAACCCTGAACTGTCATAACTTCCTCATACGAAATCTGTTTGCTGTGATTCTTGTTTTGTTGGAAAGCTCGCGGGGATTTTGTTAGCTTCTTCCTAATATCAGGATTATTAGCCATAGTATTTTTAAGTGGACTATACCCAGGGGGAAGAAAAGCTAAGGGGTCTTTAGGATTGTTTTCCATAAAGCCAAAAGAACAGTTGATCCTTGAATTACATGAATGAAAGTGATTTTTTGTGTCCTTTGAATCTAAGTCTTGAGCTAACTTTGGGACTTTTACAGGTCCACTGAGAGCACTAGAAGGCATCCAAAGCAAGGGTAATCTGCAAGCTTGAGAACTGGGTTCTTGAGCACCAAAGAGCAAGGGATCTGCAAGTGAGGTTGGAATACTCTCAACTCCCTTTGACAATTCCTAGCTTAGGCTACACGTGAATAGTGCTAGAAGTAAGTGAGGGCAACGATAGGCATGAGAAAAGTCAAAGACTATCTAAGAAATCAAGTTCAAGTCAAGAGATAACCTGTGTGTGACCAATAACTTTAAAGGAAAGGAACTTAACATGGAACGAGAAACTTAAAGTGCGGAAATTAACTCAAGTAGTCTTGACGACGTGATATCAGACAAGATCATAAACACGATAATCAACATAAAAAAGAATCAAGTGACTAATACAAAAGAACTCAGCAGCGAGGTTGTACCTTGGGTAAAAATTGGGATTGCTCAATTAGGCTCATGAACCTTAGATCAGGACGACACCTAGGGAGAGACAGACAGAGTCTTAGATCTTCAGAGGCTAGTGTCAATCATACTGCTAGGTCTTGGGCCCAGCAATTGAGCCATCATTCGTACTACCCTAGCTCTGAGACTAGTGAGTCAGAGATGTCTCAAGGTATGGAGAGACCTACAGGAAGTTCAGGAGTGCCATATTTACATAGGGTAGAAGGCCCTTACAAGACGCAACTCGAATACCTTAGAACCAACCGATTAGGCGCTTGCATCTATGAAGACGGCCTAGGAAGATCTGTGGTCCAAATTAAAAACCCTGACCAATCTATTGGACTAGAACACCCAGCTCTCAAATTTGAAAATGGAGCATACCTGGACAAAGAGGGAACCATATATGTAGTCACCAGTCACCCAGATAGGACAGACGAGTTCGGAAATGTGATCCCAGAACGGACATAGGAGACCTGGAGCAAGGAAACATGGGTGTAAAACCTAGAACCCCTCGAGGCAAATCAGTTCTCACTAGGATTATCACACCAGAGTGGATCCCCCAAGACAATAAGAGCATAGATCTGCTCCTAAACCGAGAGACTGATGAAGCCTTTTGGAGGTATAAATCTGATCAGCCAAGTGAGGTAGGAACCATCATGATATATGAGTTCAAAGATCCTGATAGCCCAGGTAGAGTAACCTACTTAGATCAGGCTTCAGAGAGGATCTTTGTGGTTACAGAACATGATAGGCATGCTTACACTTGGAAAGGTGAATTTATTTTCCCCCAACCAAGATCTAATGTGTCCTATGGTCACCTCGGAGCTGGAACATCCCAAGCTCATGGAACTCAAAGAGACAGAAGTAGAGATAGGCCAAAAGTAAGCTTTGCGAACCCATTGGGAAGAGAAAGAATGAGAACGGAGACAGAACCCGATAGATCTAGAGCCCCAAGAAACCAAAGGAATGCGGATGAATTCCCTCTACCAAGACCTAGAGAGCACACGAGGACTTTGAGACCAACACAGCTAGTTAAGTCCATGAAGAACTACTTCGATGGTACAAGAGACCCATATGATCATGTGGCTGAGTTTAGGCAAGTCTTGAGAGCTGAGCAAGTTGAGGACCTATTCACACAGTATAATGCCTTTGGTCTAACCCTTAGGAACACAGCCCTTACGTGGTTTCAACCACTAAATGAGAGACACTTCAGGAGCATAGACCAACTTCTAGAGGCATTCATTATTGAATTCTCTAAGAGTGGCATAAGGCATAACACTTCCTCACTGATTCATAGCTTCAAGCAAACCCCTCAAGAGACGGTTAGACTTGCAGGAAGAAGGTTTAGGCAATACCTAGAGAGATTTCCTGTTTCTGAGTTACCCACACCAGCCAAACAAGTGGCCTTATTCTTGAATGGATTACTAAGTATCAAATTGAGGTCATATGTGTACTTGAAAGACCCTAGGACTATAGAAGAGTGTGTACGCATGTGCATCGACATCGAGGATAACCTAGGGGAAGATTTAGACATTTCCAAAATCTACAAAGATTCAGATAGTGCCTCTAGTATCTCTTCCTCGCACTCCACATCAATTGAGGAACTCGCTGAGAAAGTAGCTCAAAAACTAGTGTCACTAGCAAACAAATCCCAAGGTTTGCCCCAGTAAAGAGGTGCTATACTTGTGGTGGTGACCATATGGCAAACGTATGTCCCATTATGGCTCAACCCCAAGTGAACCCTAGTAGCCACTATTGCACCATAGAATGGAGATACACAAATCACATAGCACAAGACTGCCCATACAATAAGCAAGCAGTTAGGCAAACCTACCCTCAGCCCTATCCACAACAGGGAAGATACCAGAACCAGTACCCTCCACAGCAATATGGTAGACCACAGCAATCTTATCAACAACCCTACCAAAACCAACAAAGGCCTCAACCTGTGTTAGCTCAAAAACCTCCAACCCCAGCTAATGTGATTCCTGTAAAGTATGCAGCTGTTGAGGAAAATTTGAATAGAGCCATAGTCCCACTTACTCCATTGCTCTCAGAAAGTGACCCGAGTGATCATAGTTTTGATTCCACTCACAGAGATAGTCCACATGCTTACTACATGCAGTCTCTTGAACATGGTGAGTTCTACTATAGTGAAGAACCGAGTGAACCTAGTTGGGAGCCAGACTACACAAATGTCATGTACGCAAACCCCAACTCTCGACCTCAACCTAGTGTTTGTTATTGACCTTTGGAGTTGTCCTCTCCAATCATTTAGCATAAGAATTAACAAAACATCTTTATTTTGTCAATCCTGGAAGTATTCTTGAGACCACAACCCCTTCTAGATGATAGAATCACAGAAATAAGAGAATAATGGCTGGATTTCTGAGAATAATGAAAATGAAGAGGAATTTCTAGGGTTTGACTTATCTAAAGAAAATCTTCACCATTTTCCACAATCTTGGTGTCTAAAACATGCTATTTTCTCAGCAGAATACATCTCTGAAGTTAAAACTCAAAAAAGTCACTTGTACCATACAGACGAGACAATCACAATTCTGTACCAACAGACGATTTTCATCTTTTCAGCATCATTTTTCATTCAATCCTCACTCAATACATCAGTAATCATCTCTCTTCATACACCTTCCTCAGTATTACACAAATGAAGCTCACAAATCTCCATGGTTACACAAGCAATAGACTCAACAAATCAAAGAAACCACACAAAGAGGAGAAACACGATTTTCAGCAGGAAACTCTTTCTATTCACTTAGACAGCATACAACAAATGATTAACCAACCCCCTCAAAATAGAGGAAATTGTCTTATATACATTTTCAAGTGTCCCTTTTCACACTTGAAATTTGGTCCTTTCCTCTTTACTTCAAAAAATATGCTATCTAAGAGTTTCCAAAAATTGTAGAAAAATTACATAAGATTCTATGCTACATCAGGAAGACTCTTCCTTATTTTTACATCAATTTGCACAAATAATTTTACAAGTTTTTTGGCATTTTACAATTATTTTCTATCAAAAATACTTCAAAAATGCATCTTCCAACATCCTTCCCCTCCTAAACCTTTTGGCTCCTGACAAAAGACTTTCCTGCTACATATCCTGCAGGCTCTTCCTTCATTTCTTCTTTCTTTGATATACTTGTGACACCAGATCATGACTCTTTCTTTTAATAATATTCAGATTATTTACCATCTCAAACAATGCTTTTCTCCACTGAACTGCAGCTTCTGGTTTATCAATGACATCCTTTTTTAAATACTCTGTATAAGCTGCTTCATATGCTATGAGTCGAGATTTCGTAACAACTGACAAATTTCCAAATATTTCTGACTCTCTCTCAAAAAACCCATAATCGAAGGCATCTTCAAAAATTTGCAAATAGTGACTACCCAAAAATATTATTCTACTGTAATAAGCCATTAAGCATATTCTGTCAGGTGTCTCACTTAGATCAAACAATAAAGCATCTGTAGGAGAATTGAAACCAATATAGTTCAAGACTCTGACATCTGTATCTGTGTATGTCTCTATACATGCCAAAATTAATCTCATTATTCTGATCAATAGAATACAAGCAGAGTCATTCACATCTTTGTATGTGGCAATAACTGACTCAGCTGTATCCACCATGTATTTTTTGGTAGGCCATGTAACTGCCTTTGGTCCTGCTATTTTTGGGAAATTCAGCCAATTGGGTGGGATTTGACCTTCTTTCCTTCTTTCCCAGAAAACTGTCCATTCTCTCCTTCTAGCTACTAGGCAATAAGCTGGATTAATTTTCAAATGAAGAGGTGCTTCTTTCCATATCTTTCTGCATTCTTTATTGGCATCCAACCACTTATTCCTCCACTTTGGATTAGCTCTTTCAAATAATTCTTTAGTCACGTTGATATCCTCTTCATACTCTAAATATTTGTTGGGAGATAATCCAACTCTTGTTGTTTGATAATTTTTGATACTCTCCATAATCATACACAATGGTATACCCAATCCATCTGCAGCCCAATGATGCTGGTCTGGATTAATTCCTTTGGTTAGAGCAAAAGTGACAATTTGATCTTCATATCCATCATGCATCTTTCTGATAAACTCCATCCTAGATTCTCTGCTTGTTAATAGTTTCTGAACAAATTCTTTTGATCTTCCTCTTCTGGCCTTTTATCTGCTGGTTCACTGTCATGTTGCTCTCTGTCATTATTTCCTACTTCATATTCCTCTGTGTATGTAGTCTCTATTTGTACTTTCTCCTGAGCTTGTGTTCCCTCCAGTTTTTTCTGTAATTCTTCTATAGTCACCATTAAACTTTTGTTCTGAGCTGCCCAAATTTCTCTTTCTTTTATCCATTCACCACTTTCCCTTTCCATTTTTGACTGCCAATCATCCATTTCCTTTTCCATATCCATGTACAATTTATTGTAGCCCCTCATTGATGTAGCAGCATGTGTGCTAGCTTGCTTCTCTAACTCCTTGGCTTCCTTCAATTCAGTTTGTAATCTTTGAGTCTCCTTGTGAAACTCTTCCTTTTCTTCTTCTGATATCTGAGCAGTCTTACTTTCATCCTTTATCTGACCTTCTTCCAATAATAGTCTGTTTATTTCTTCATTTGCTTTGGTCAAGATTTGATAGGAAGTCTGCAAAGTTCTGTACCTTCCTTCAATTTTCCTCAACTCCATCTCCAATTTAGTATTCTACTCTGTTAATTGCTCTTCTCTTCAAGAAACTGAATTCTGTTTTGTTTTTGTACTTCTAGTTCTTCCAAAGCAATTATTCTATTTGTAAATTCCTCATTTTTCTCCAGTACCAGCCTCAACTGTTCTGACATCTGTTCCTTTTCCTTTTTGTGCTCTTTAATAATCATACTACCTTTCTCAAATTCAGACTCAGCCACCATACCAGATATGATCATATTCCTGCTTGATGGTCTGAACTGCTCAATGTTACTCATAATAATCTGGCATGCTGCTCTTATATTCCTAGGTATTCTTTCCAATCCCACTTCCATTTCCATCTGTTTAACTTCAATCTATTTGTCTTCTTTGCACTCATTGTCTTCTTCTTCTACTTCTTCATACTCTATCTCTTTAGTCTCCTGTTCTTCATGGCTGTGATCATCTTCCTTTGTTTCTTGACCTGTGACATTTTCTTCAAATTCCACTGTCTGAGTCTCTTGATTCTCCTTTTCTGAGTCATCTGCAGTCAACTTTAGTTCCTCTGCCTTCTCATTTTCCATTACCTGCTGCTTCTCTTCAGAAGAGTGTCTTTCCTTTATTTGTGCCTCCTTTTCATGGGTTAGCTTTTCTTGTATTAAGGTTGAGTCAATTTCCTTAAGAGAGTTTACTTGGCCTTCACTGGTTTGCTCTTTCTGTCCTTCTTTTTCCTGGACTAGAATTGATTCAGTTTCCTCCACAAATTTGACCTGATCATTACTTGTCTATTCTTTGAGTACTTCTTCCTGTTCATCAATGTCCATGAGTTCCACTTCTCCCTCTTGTCCCTGGTCTTCATTAGTTGTCAATTCCTCATTACTCTTCAAATCTTGAAGTACTTCTTTTATACTTTGTATAATCTCCTTTTCCACCACTCCTCCTGTGACTTCTTGATCATTCTTTTTCACTACTATCTCTTCTGTTTCCTGAACTTGATTTGCACCATCCCGCTTTATGGCTGAACTGCCTTTCTGTGCCTCTTTTGCTATCTCTTCTATACTCTCATTTAATTTGAAATAAGTTTGTGATGGTTTTGTCCATATTGGTTTCATTCCTATATGCATCAACCCACAATTGACTTCCTCTCTTATTTGGCTTTCTTTTTCTACCATAGCTTCTTTTCCTTTCATCAATCTTCTTTCTTCTTCAGGACTAATTTGCTTGACTACTTCTTTCTGAGTCTGTTTCTCTTGAGACGTCTTGCTCACACCTTCAGGTGTTTTCTGTTTCTTAGTGGCCTGTGTAACCACATTAGGAGTACTAGGAACAGATAGATTCAAACTTTTTAATAAAAAACTTTCAATGTCACTCTCAGAATCTGAGGAGAAATTTGAAGATCCTCCTACTTCCTGGCCTTTTCTTCTTGATTCCTCTTCCACAACAAATTGTTTCTGTGGTTCTTCTATTATCACTTCCTCTGTCTCTTTTATGGTTGCAGTTTCAACTACTGATTTTTCCTTCCCTTTCTTAGTCAACTTCTTCTTTTGCACTAGCTTCCTTTGAACCTTCTTTTTTACTACCACAGTGGTTCTGGTTTCTGGAGGTCCATGCAATTCTTTGAAGTAAGCTAAAAACTCTACTTCCTTCCTTACAAATACTTCTTCTGTTTCTGCTGCCATCATTTCATCATGAAGTGCTTCATAATGCTCTACTTCTTCTTGGACCCAATCTGTGGCCTTACAGGAGTAATCTTCCAACATCTTCTAATATTGTGCCTCATACATTGCTCTTTTATTGTTACCCTGAGTTAAGTAAGTGTATGGCTGTTCTTTGCTCGTTTGTGGTGGATGAGGATCACTAGAGGATTGAACCTGCTTTTGAGCTGCTTCATGTTCTTCTTTTGTAGCTTCTTCCTGCTCTAATTCAACCTTTCTTGGGTCCAACCTCCTTTTCTTCACAGGAACTACCTCCTCAGATATTATCTTTCTTTTCATCCCTGTTCCCCTCATGCTGGTTTGTCCTGATGTTTCTTTCACCTGCATCTTCCTGGGAGGACTCTTGATCCCTGCCATAAGATTTCTGAAATACTGAGCTTCTGGAGCCAATTTCAACTGCTCTTCCATTCCCAAGACATGATATATGATCCTTGTCAAAAACTGGGCTCCATTCATGAATTTTTTCTGCTCCCAGTGTTTTGCTGCTTCTTTCAGCTGTTCATGGATGTATGGTGTCACATCCATTACTCCAAAAGGCTTGGTTCTATCTTTATTATTAAACATCAGCAGTGTAACTGACTTATGTGGCATTGTATACCTTGGTAGCTTTGGAAAACAAAAATACTGTAAGAACATTCTGATGGCATATTCTTCATTCTCCTTTCCTTTGAAATCAGTGAATTTTGAATATCCTGTATAGGTTTCTTTATTTCTCTTCACAAAGCTAGGGTCAAGCTTTGTTCCCATTGAGTAAAACTGCATTGCTGCTCTGATATGCTCTGCTTTGATAGTGATATGCACTTCTTGATTATCCTTGTTCTTCACTTTGCATCGGAAATAAGCTTCATTGCCTTTTCCTACTTCCATCAGGCTACTCATTACTTGTGCCACTCTTTCAAAATCAATGAAGAAGATAGGTTCTTCCAATAATTTGTGCAACCCTACTGCCTTCCATCTTTTCATGTTGACAGCAACTCTTTGAAATCTGTAAAATTCTTGACATAACATGGTATATTTATATCCACCTACTTGTTGGAATCAATATCCTATTGGTCAAACAATGTCCTTATAGATCTTTTTGGTCAAATCATATAGCATCTAATAAACTCAGACTTAGTCCTCTAAGAGAAAATGACGACGGGCGCACTTAACGTATCTAGAACTCTTTCTACTCCTTGTATACCCAACAGCGTGGGCAGAGTGGATAGCACAGCGAATTCTGTACTTAATGGCCCGAGTTCGAATCCTCTTGACAGCAGTACGCGAGGAACTTTTTCTTTTGTTTTATTAAAACACAAGCGAAGACAACGGACAGACATGTTCGCGAAGAGATTTATTTTATCTACGAACGTGTTTGATTTATTATCGCGATCGTAGGATTGGAAGAGCTTTATGCTTTATTATATGCTTTTCAAGATACCAACAATAGTATAAAAGAAGCACTTTGGGTCACTTCTATTCATCCTTCACCTAGGATCAACACAAGCTTTCTAGAGCTTGGACCTCAGTAGAGGTGGTGTTTCTTCTAGCACATGGGGCAGCCATGGTGCTAACTTGAAGCATGTTGAGGAGCAGCTACGGAGTTCTTCTTGGTGATTCTTCTTGGGGAAGATGAAGGGTGTGCTCACACTCTAGCTCATGGAGAGGAGGTCATCTCTTGTTCATGGCAAGAAGACTTGATTATTAGCAGCTTGATGGTGAGGATCGCCCATCTACATGATGTATTTGAAGATCATCTTCTACAAGAAGATGTTAGGTTGAAGATTATCTTCTACAAGAAGATGTCTAGCTACTTCAAAGACATTGGATGGGACCATCTACATGATTTTGAAGATTATCTTCTACAGGAAGATATTAGGTTGAAGATTGTCTTCTACAAGAAGATGTCGGGCTACTTCAAAGACATTAGATGGAGATTAACATAAGATTCACATCTTATGTTAAGTATTCAGGTACATATTCTCTTTATGCACACAGGTACTACTTGAAGTTTATGGAGGTTGTGGCGTTCATATCAGAAAGAGTCCTATTCGGCATAGGTACAAGAGAACCAGTACTTATATGCTTTATGCATATTTTATGAGGTGTTTAAGAAGGTGTGTTCACATGAGTTTGAGGATTTCCATTCACACTGATCCTTCCTCATTCAGTCACTCATATTCACTCTTCTATAACCTATTAGGTCACACATCTCATGTATATTCAGATTACTGCCCACACATCTGAATATGTTTGTTACATTGTACATTCACTCATTCATCTATTTCTCATCACATAAAGTGGCTGAGAATTTTACTCCCACATTGTACATTGAACATTGGTATATATGATACTATGAGTAAGCGCTGGCTTACGTAACACCTTACACATGATGTCTATTCTTTCTCTATCTTTATCTCATCATTTGTATGATTAAGTTGTGATATGTTCATGTTTTGTCAATATGGAAGATTGCTGGAATTAATGTTGTACATGACTGGAACTATGGAACCATGGACCTGTGACATGAGCCTAAGGGCCTACCTCACTTCCAACATTTGGTATCAGAGCACTAAGGTTTTGGTTTCAGAACTTTAGATCTTTGGCATCAATGCATTAAGGCTCATTCATGTCCTAGGTTCCCAGTCTTCCAGTTTTACAACATATGATTTGAAAGCATCTTCTAACATTTGACATTTGACATACACACTTAATCTAGATGAGTAGAGATTTGAGAATTAGACACTTCAGTTACATTCATCAGTGTGGAGTATGAAGTTGATGATCTGTTAGCAGCCGAATATTTTTGGAAGAGTATGCAAATACTTTACAAAAGTATTGTTTGAAGACCCAGACTTGATGAAGAGAAGACTACTTCAAATTCAAGGAAGAACAATGGTTTAGAGAAGATGAAGAAATCAGATCAACATCAAATCACAGGTATCACTTTCTACTATCAGATTATCATTTGCAGGTCATATCTTAGAAGAGCAGTTATGAAGAGATTTGAAGAAATTCAAGGAGTACTTTTATACACTTTCATTATTTGAAAGTTAAAGGCTACATCAAAACAGGTATCTAGAGGTTTTTCTAGAGAGTTTTGAGAGATCTCTTTCATGGCAAGAAAGTTCATCTAAGAAGACAAATGTGAAGATGGAATGAGTTTTTTCAGCCAATTTTCTGTTGTAAGTTGGTTGGATATCAAGGTACAAATGTATCTAGAGAAGGTAACTCTAGAAGGGCAATTCATCATTCAGACAACGATTGGTGAATTTAGTCGTTTCGGACATTTGAAGCAGAATTTTGATTCAGAGATATGAGGAGATGGTAAAACATGTTTCTATATTCACTTCCATTTATATACCATGTTTGTTTTATCTCTTACTCTTACACTAGAGGAAGAGAAAAGTTCATTCGAAGAAGTCAAGAGTGTTTGCTACTTCAAGATGAAGAGAACAAAAGGTATGGAAGAGAACTTTGAAAATGTTGACATCATCAGGTGGAAGAAAGATGCAGAAAAAGAAAGTCCATCATTTCCAAAAGAAAAGTAAGGCTTCCTTTTCTCATATATTTTCCATATAATTTTCCTATTTTATCCTCTACATCCAAAGACAAGTCTACGAGAACATCTTGTTTAAAGAAGAAGCAGTTTCTTGTTTTGCATTACACTTGGTCATGATTTAGTAGATTTGACAAAGAATTGCATTGAGAGAAAGAAAAGCAGCAGATATATGTTTTAACTCATATATGTATGAGTTATGTTTTAGTTGAAGCTTTTAAAGCAGGCAGCTTATATGTTCCCTCAAAGAATTCTTGGAGTGTCAATACAGAGCTACTTGGTATATGACAAGTTGCAGAGAAGTATATTTCTTCTTTATCTAACTCTTGAGGTAAAAGAGTTTTCTGTAGCAGATGTTGGAGACTTGGGTTGAGGTTTTATGTTTGGAAAAGGTTACCTCATACTCAGTATTTTCATAAACTTCAGAAAATTCAGATTTGCTGATGTACAGGTCATTTGAAGAATCTACTTTTTATGATTGTCGAGTTTTTTGGATACATGCTTGTATTCAAAAAGGTGTTCCATTAGATCCTATCACTTGATTGAGAAGTGGAGTTAGCCAAAAGAAAGTCAAGCAGGTACTATCACATTTCACCCGGGTAAAATATGAAAGTTATGAAGTATCAACTTGCAGCTTTTGGAGTTCTCAAGGTGAGAAGTTTGTCCACTTATATTTCAAGTAGGAATTGCAGAATCCTTGAAGGATTTGTTTAAAGAAAAGTTTTACAACTTTTTGAGAAGCATGGACACTTGGAGACATTCAGAAAGTAAATCAAACATTCAGTCATGAAGGTTTGATGACAGCAGATTCTACACAGGAGAGATCATTGATCTTGTATGATCTTGAGCATTTACGAGTCGGTTGTCTATCCTTTGTTTATGAAGATTCTTAACATTGGAAGAAGTCAGTCAAAGATTCAGATTCTATCAAATTTGTGTTGCAGAGAGATAGAAGATACTTGTTATGTTACAGAAGGTTATGAATCCTATAAAGCTTTCAGTAAGGTTTTGTTATGTTAGGATCAGCTAACCTTATTCTAGATTTTGGAAAGCTGAGGAATGACATGGAAAGCTATTGGCATCTGATCAATGCTAATAAAAAGGGTTCAGAGATTTTGTCTCAGATACAGGTATTGATAACTGAACATCAAATTTATGAAGGAAGACGTTCTACATTTCACAAAGTCTGATATATTTGAAGAATACTGGATACTAGTGTTAAGTCATCCAGGGGGGTGATGAAACATGAAGACTTATTTTCAAGCCATATGTAAAAGAATGCAGAGTCATACCTATAGGTATTCCTATTTCAGGTATTCCTATATTTCCTTTGTCAGGTTCTCTTTATGTTCCAGCTTTGAAAGAAGAAGGAGAATGTTTGGAGAAAGTTCCTGTTAGGATGTTCCTGTTCAGGAGAAGGTTCCAGATTTCTATTGAAGAGAAGCTTGATATTTCAAAAAGGTATATTTCAAAAGTGCGCACATATATGTTTATACCAAGTTCTGAAGGAAAGAGGTAGAAGGATTTAAAGGATGAAGACACAATGACATCATAGATTTTTGACTCATATTGAGTTGAGTACAGTCAGAGATGAACCAGCAGTGTTCATAATACACTAAGTTGTGAGTTGACAGTCACAGGTTCCAGGATTCAGTTCTTGATTTTGTTTAGTGTATTTACATGACACAGCAGAAGTACGATGAGAAACCTTTTTTGGAAGGTAAATGCAAATATGAGGATCCTAGTATATGTTTTCAAGTTTTTGAAGACAGGAGATAGCAGGTCCGGAGACAGTTCATGCTACATTTGTTGTCAAGCAGTAATTGCTTGATGAGTACACTATTGGATATCTAATTTGCATATTTTCTCAAGTATTATGGTTCATATTCAGCAAGTTCAGGTTTTTTGAAGCAAAGTCAATTTCAGTTTTGAAGAAGACTTTTTCTAAAGTATCGGAAGAACAAACTTGAAGCTTGTGATAATTTGCAGCTTGTGACAGTTTGCAGATTTAGTTCAGGTTGTACCAATATGACATTGCAGGGGGGATTGTTGGAATCAATATCCTATTGGTCAAACAATGTCCTTATAGATCTTTTTGGTCAAATCATATAGCATCTAATAAACTCAGACTTAGTCCTCTAAGAGAAAATGACGACGGGCGCACTTAACGTATCTAGAACTCTTTCTACTCCTTGTATACCCAACAGCGTGGGCAAAGTGGATAGCACAACGAATTCTGTACTTAATGGCCCGAGTTCGAATCCTCTTGACAGCAGTACGCGAGGAACTTTTTCTTTTGTTTTATTAAAACACAAGCGAAGACAACGGACAGACATGTTCGCGAAGAGATTTATTTTATCTACGAACGTGTTTGATTTATTATCGCGATCGTAGGATTGGAAGAGCTTTATGCTTTATTATATGCTTTTCAAGATACCAACAATAGTATAAAAGAAGCACTTTGGGTCACTTCTATTCATCCTTCACCTAGGATCAACACAAGCTTTCTAGAGCTTGGACCTCAGTAGAGGTGGTGTTTCTTCTAGCACATGGGGCAGCCATGGTGCTAACTTGAAGCATGTTGAGGAGCAGCTACGGAGTTCTTCTTGGTGATTCTTCTTGGGGAAGATGAAGGGTGTGCTCACACTCTAGCTCATGGAGAGGAGGTCATCTCTTGTTCATGGCAAGAAGACTTGATTATTAGCAGCTTGATGGTGAGGATCGCCCATCTACATGATGTATTTGAAGATCATCTTCTACAAGAAGATGTTAGGTTGAAGATTATCTTCTACAAGAAGATGTCTAGCTACTTCAAAGACATTGGATGGGACCATCTACATGATTTTGAAGATTATCTTCTACAGGAAGATATTAGGTTGAAGATTGTCTTCTACAAGAAGATGTCCGGCTACTTCAAAGACATTAGATGGAGATTAACATAAGATTCACATCTTATGTTAAGTATTCAGGTACATATTCTCTTTATGCACACAGGTACTACTTGAAGTTTATGGAGGCTGTGGTGTTCATATCAGAAAGAGTCCTATTCGGCATAGGTACAAGAGAATCAGTACTTATATGCTTTACGCATATTTTATGAGGTGTTTAAGAAGGTGTGTTCACATGAGTTTGAGGATTTCCATTCACACTGATCCTTCCTCATTCAGTCACTCATATTCACTCTTCTATAACCTATTAGGTCACACATCTCATGTATATTCAGATTACTGCCCACACATCTGAATATGTTTGTTACATTGTACATTCACTCATTCATCTATTTCTCATCACATAGAGTGGCTGAGAATTTTACTCCCACATTGTACATTGAACATTGGTATATATGATACTATGAGTAAGCGCTAGCTTACGTAACACCTTACACATGATGTCTATTCTTTCTCTATCTTTATCTCATCATTTGTATGATTAAGTTGTGATATGTTCATGTTTTGTCAATATGGAAGATTGCTGGAATTAATGTTGTACATGACTGGAACTATGGAACCATGGACCTGTGACATGAGCCTAAGGGCCTACCTCACTTCCAACACTACTCCCACTGTGAATATATGTTGACCAATAAGGCTTAAAGTCTCCTTGAGTTCCTTCACCACCTTCTCAGCTTCTGGAATTTCCAACTCTTCTTCAGACTCTAGGTCCACCTGATCTACTACTGCTTCACTATCTAGAAACCAGTGTCCTCTTGACAGGGTAACAGATTCTACTTTGAAGTCGTGAATTGATAACTCCTTTGTATTCACCATTTTGAGAAAAAATGTAATACACATAGAAAAAATCCACCCACATGAGTCACAAGAAATCAAAAATAATATTTATTTTTAAGATGACAGGACAAAAAAATGAAAGGAAAATTGAACATAAATTCTACTTCTTCACAAAGACTCAATCAAAGTGATCATCACAGGTGTAGCAAGATGTCTAATGTGTTCTCCTCAATTGTCATTCTCCTCTTTTGACATTTCTCATCCAGGAAGAAGATATTTCAAGAAGAAGCTTGCATAAAAGTAAATAGATACCTTATAAAAGAAATGAAAAATTCCAAAAAATAGAAATCATAAAAAATGGAATAGATAATACAAAATAATAAATAATAATTTGCTTCCCTCCTTCCTATATCTTGCTTTGTGCTTTTAAAAAATAATTAAAAAGAAATAAAAAAGAAGAGAAAAATACACAATTTTTCTCTTTTCTCACCCTCGTTTTTTTAATAATTTTTCACCCTCTTTTTTTTTTAATAATTTCTTCCATTTTATCTTCTCTTTTTCTTTTTCTTTGTTTTCTCTTTTTTTAAAAAAAATTATTTCTATGTCCTCTCCTTCCCCTCCTAATTCTCTTCTTAGGATAGTGATAAGGGAAAATACTTTTGTCATAATTTTCAAAAAAAACAAATTTCTCTTTTTTTTTTTTTTTTTTTTACATTCTGTTTTGTTTTTGAGAAAATTCTAAAGATAGGTCAAATATGGATGGTCTTTTTTCCATTGAAACAACTCTGATTTTTTGACCCAATACTTTTTAACTCTAGTTGTCCTTGTTCCAAGAAAACATCCATTTCCTTCTGATAAACTTTTTGTAGAATTTCTTGGTCTCCATATCCATTCTGTCCTGGATTCCTGTTTTGATGAGTGGACCTCATGTAAACTTTGATTCCATAAGCTTCTTGTTATGTTATTTTGATGCTTTAGACAATGCCATGGTTGCCACTTAGCTCCTGTGTGTCCATCCTTTTCTACACTTTCAGGTTTTTGTCAATTTTGATTGAATGAAGCTTGATCTTTTAATGTTTGTATTGGTAATGTTTGTATATCTCCTAATGAGAAAGAGAATCCTTCCATGTCTGGATCATGGACATCCTGATGAACTTCCTGTTCTTCATTACTCAATAAAAATATTAAAAACCTTTTGTCATTTATTTTCAATTTAAGCTTCATTTTTTCAAAATTCACAATCACTTTACTTTGTTGGAGCCATGGTTGACCTAAAATTATCTTTTCAGACATCAAATGGTCTCGCCATTCTTCACAATCTATTTTCATATATTCTTCGTTAAACTTAACTTTCATAGATAGTGAAGACATGCTTTGTACTATTTGCCCTTCCAAGGTTCTGATAAAGATTCTGCTTTTAGTCCTTTCTATGTTAACTTTACTTACCAAAGCTGAACTAATCAAATTCACTTGTGCTCCAGAATCTATCAAAACCCTAATTTTTTCCTTTTGAAAATTCATTGTCATCACAGGCAAGTGTTTTTTTACTTTCAGAGGTGTTTCACACAAACAAACTTCCTTAAGATCTTGGGTTTTTCTTATTCTTTCCTTAGCTTCCTATTGAGCCTCTTTTCTAATGTCTTCCTCCTCCCTTTTCCTGTTCTGAGCTTGTTGTAACCTTCTCCATTCATTAACAGTCAATGGACAATCATACCTCTTAACTCTACATCCACTTATGAAATTTGGCATGATCTCGCCATCTATGTTAGCTAGTTGAATGGCTCCACTATTGCTTATCTGATGAATAATATATGGTCCATGTCCTTTTTTCTGAAACTTTTTCTGATGTTCTTTAACTGTATAAGCCAGAACTAGATCTCCCTCTTGTAGATCTTTTTCTTTTATATGAACATCATGATAGGCCTTTTGCCTTTTCTTGTCCACATACAAACTCATAATGGCTTGGAGTCTAGAAGCTCCCAACTTTTCCAATTCTAATACTCTATCTGATAGCTCATGTCTAGTCCAATTATAGTGACTACCTACTTTTAATGTTGGAATAAGAAATTACATGGGTAGAACTGCATTTTGTCCATATACTAGATTGAATGGTGTATTCCCTAATGCAGTTTTATAAGCCACTCTATAAGCCCATAGGACATGATTAAGTTGTAAATCCCAGTCATTCCTGTTTGTGTTAACTAGCTTTGATAGCACAGTGCAAAGTACTTTATTAGTACTTTCTGCTAACCCATTTGCTTGTGGGTGATATGGGGCTGACTTTCTATGACTGATCAGGAAATATTCAGTGATGTTTTCTATGATTTGGTTCACAAAATGGGTCCCCCTATCACTTACCAATTCGATTGGAAGTCCAAATTTGGTGATGATGTTTTCATAAAGGAATCTAGCTGTAGTCTGAGCATCATTCCTTCTTGTGGCTTTGGCCTTAGCCCACTTTGTCAGATAATCTGTAGCCACTATTATGTATTCAGCATGTGATTGTCTTGCTGGAGGATGTATAGGTCCAATAAAATCTAAACCCCATTTACTAAAGGCTCTAGCTAAGATTAATGGAATTAAAGGCATATTGTCTCTTCTATTTGGTTGACTGACCCTTTGACAGATGTCACATCGTTTTACATAAGTTCTTGCATCGGGAAATAGGGTTGGCCACCAGAAGCCAGAATATAAAATGAGTTTAGCTGTTCTGTCACTCGAGAAATGTCCTCCTGCCACTCCAGAATGAGCCATTTCCAACATGTCCAGATATTTATCTTCAGGAACACAAATTCTCAAGTACCCATCCATTCCTCTCCTATACAGCTGTTCTCCTATCAATTGATATTCTTCGGAGATCACTTGTAAATTTTTTGAATCTGCACCAGCAATTACTTGTTTTCCCTTCCTCTTCCTCTTCAATTCCTTAATGATATTTTCACTCCAATCAGGATTTTTCTGAAACCAATATAGAGTTATGAATTCTGAATCTTGCAATAGTTGGCATATCTGGCAATTAGCAATGTATTTTGTTACATCTTGAACCTTATTAGGCCAATGTACTCCCATCCTATTGAGATTATTTAGAGTGACTACCCTAGAAGCATGAGTGCAAGGGTTCCAACAATGAGCTCTTTTCAGGTATTCCTCTTGTTCTTCTTTAGGAGTACAATATTCCAATATGCCTATATGGTTGAGGTGATAAAAATGTCCTACAAGCAACATAAAGTTCCTACTCTGTAGAATCAAGTGTGTGCTATTTCCAAATGTCCTGCAAGGTCCCATTGTTAATAATGGTACTAAAGTCATAGCCCACTTAGGAACACTCTCTATTTTGAACAAATAAGTATCTGGCAGGTCATCATCTAAAGGTGAACTAGGTTCTTTAGACTGAATCCTAGACAGATGATCTGCTCTCATATGTGTTTTCCCTTGTCTAACTACCACCTCAAACTCAAACTCCATAAGTAAGAGAAACCATCTGACTATTCTTCCAGTATGACAAGGTTTGTTTACCAAATATAGTAATGCTTGATGGTCTACAAAGAACTTAAACTTGTTGGCCAATAGGTAATGTCTGTATTTTTTTACAGCAAATATCATTCCCAACCCTTCTCTCTCAGTAGTTGTGTAATTTTTCTCTGCTTCATTCAGTTGCCTACTAGCATAAGCTATTGGGAAATCTAGCTTGCTCCCTTCTATTGGTTGTGCCAACACACATCCCAATGCATAGTTTGAAGCATCCACATGAACATGAAAAATTTTATCTCACTGAGGTGTTTTTAGAATTGGGGCTGTTATCAAACAAGTTTTTAGAGTTTCAAAAGCTTGATCACACTCCTTGGTCCACTCAAATTTGGTAATTAGGGCATATAAGGGCTTGGCTATGTCTGCAAACTTGTATACAAATTTCCTATAGTACCCACAATGTCCCATGAAAGTTTGAAGTTCCTTTACATTTGTAGGTCTTGGAAGTTCTACTATGGCCTTTATCTTTTTCTCATCAGTTGAAATTCCATTTTTTGAGACTATATGACCTAACATTCTTCCCTGCCTCACAAAGAATGATCACAACCTTCTTGGTTTGTTCTTCATTGTCATAAGCCTCTCCTTTCTTTTTTTCTCTCTTTGGTTTCATTTTTATTAACAAAACATCTTTATTTTGTCAATCCTGGAAGTATTCTTGAGACCACAGCCCCTTCTAGATGATAGAATCACAAAAATAAGAGAATAATGCCTGGATTTCTGAGAATAGTAAAAATGAAGAGGAATTTCTAGGGTTTGACTTATCTAAAGCAAATCTTCACCATTTTCCACAATCTTGGTGTCTAAAACATGCTATTTTCTCAGCAGAATACATCTATGAAGTTAAAACTCAAAAAAGTCACATGTACCATACAGACAAGACAATCGCGATTCTGTACCAACAGATGATTTTCATCTTTCAGCATCATTTTTCATTCAATCCTCACTCAATACATCAGTAATCATCTCTCTTCATACACCTTCCTCAGTATTACACAAATGAAGCTCACAAATCTCCATGGTTACACAAGCAATAGACTCAACAAATCAAAGAAACCACATAAAGAGGAGAAACACGATTTTCAGCAGGAAACTCTTTCTATTCACTTGGATAGCATACAACAAATGATTAACCAACCCCCTCAAAATAGAGGAAATTGTCTTATACACATTTTCAAGTGTCCCTTTTCACACTTGAAATTTGGTCCTTTCCTCTTTACTTCAAAAAATATGCTATCTAAGAGTTTCCAAAAATTCTAGAAAAATTACATAAGATTCTATGCTACATAAGGAAGACTCTTCCTTATTTTTACATCAATTTGCATAAATAATTTTACAAGTTTTTTGACATTTTACAATTATTTTCTATAAAAAATACTTCAAAAATGCATCTTCCAACACCTAGGCAGGTAAGACCCCCATTCCCTAGAGGGCCATTCTACAGATATCAGGGGGATCACCTCATTCGTGATTGCCCCATGCCTGCACCCACACAACCCCAGTGAGTCATAATACAAGGCTTTTGTCCAGATTGCGGCAAAGAGCATCTCTTACGAGATTGCCCAGAGAATCCCAATAATATGCCAAAAATCACTCCTATTAATGTTATTGGGTTAGTTGTAGACTCCACAGGGAGTGTGACTTCCACTGCACCAGTACAGGTAGTCACTAGAGCTCAAGCCTTGCAGCAGAACCAAATTTTAGGCCAGGACAAAAGTGCTGAGGCTAGTGAAACTGAGAGCATAACCAAGAAGAGGACTAGAGCCTAGAAAGATAGTAGAGAAAGAATGAAGAGGCAATGGGCTAAGAAGATGAGTGAACTCGAGGAAAGCCTAAGAAAACAAAAGCTAGGATAGTTGAACTCACATCTCAAAATCCCTCTCACACTACGCCACCACCACCATTCCCATCTCCATCCGATCTAACCCCTTCCAACCCACCTCAGACAACCCCAATACCCCCTAGACTAGGATCAGTTTTAGCAGATCCCACTCTCGAGGGCCTAAATATGATGCTTAAGGCACATCAGGCCAGAATCCAAGAAGGGCCAAACGTGATGGATCACGAAAAATGTTACCCTAGGGCGGAACTAGAGCTTGAACGAACTAAAATTTGTGTTAAGATGGTGGAATTGTCTCAAACCATGTTTTGAAGCCAGTCGCCTCTTTAACATCTCTAGTTCAGCTAAGACGCAGTTGCACTTTGATGGACTGCTAGAGAGATTGGAGAGGTTAACTGCACAATCGGAGAAGGAACCCACCCCTCCAAATAAGGACAAGGCAAGCGAAGGACTAAGCATTCCCCACCAGGAAGCCTATGTGCCTAACTCTACAGAGCCAGACACATCTTCTTCTATGAATTGGTTCACACCAGAATTCCTGCGGGAGATTCAAGAAGAGAAATGGGCTAAAGAAAGTGAAGTCCCTCCTCCCATTGAACTTGTGGATGACGCGCTGTCGAGTCGTGTAGATGCTCGGATGTTGGATCAGTTCATCCGCCAAAATCGATCGGCACACGCGGGGTGTCTGTAGCAAACTCAGGTGCAATGAAAGCTCAAGGGAAAGTGATTAATAGTTCAATCTTATATCATATGATGAGCATACATCCTAATTCCACTTAATTTGTAGATCATTACATCACATGACTTCCGATTGTGATTGTTAAGATAGAAACTCTCCCAAGTTCTCTCAAAAAAGTAAAAGGAAACATTTAAATGCGTCAAATAGGAAACAAGACTATCTATCATGCCTTCACTAGGATCTGATCAATTTCCGCACTGATAGGAATACATGAATCCTGATCACACGTCATCCAACCACGTATGGAAAACCTGCCGCTTTACTTAGAGAGGAAGCTATATATAAAAACTAGAAGCAAGGGAATGTGTTTTGATTGCATAATTGTTCTCATTTCTGTCGTTCTAAACAGAGTGCCTACACAACTAAAGCAGCATAATCTTATTAGACAACATTTGGATTTAGGAAAATTACTTTCATGTAAAATCTGTGTAGCATATGCAGTGGTTCAACTATCTTCACTTCTGCATGTAGTATTCCAGTCCGTTTGATAAACTACAGCGATAATGAATTTAAGAAAATCGAAACATCTCATCGTGAAGGTAATCTAACAATAGTACCTATGAGAATGATGTTAACCATATCTAACAAACATCAGAAACATTATAAACAAATTTATGGAGAATTAGCGGACAACTGTCGATCATCAGAAACAATTGTCAACTCTCAAAACAGTTTGCACGGACAATCTCATCAGTGTCCACTTAGTCATGCTTCGCAACATAGCATCGTTGACTGGCGCAGCCTTCTGAACAGCAAACTTTAATGCCGATAGAAAATCTTCATGAAGCGATGATGGTAGAATTGCTTACACAGATCTCGTTCCTCTCAGATCTGCATTACCAGATTTCAACGTGTGAATGGCTTCTTCACTCTCCTCTTCTGACCTCAGATTCGGTGTCTCCAATCCTTCTTTTCTTGTCGGGCAGCAGCACTCTTCCCCTCTTCGATTCTTCCAGTAATGACGTCAAAACTCTTCAGTTATCGGACAATATGCTGCATCTGATTTTGAAATACTTCCGTCGTCTGCCAATCTCTGTAACGTTTTTCACGATGTCAGACTTTGTCGTCAGATGTGACGATAGCAGAGATAGAGAATCAAAACTTGGAGGTTTGAAGTCATGTCAGGAGGCAGCGATTGAAATCATATGAGATGCGCAGTCCGCCTCTTCCTCGGAATCATCTTCTTCTTTAACAGTCAGAGTTACACAATTGTTGTGCCAGGTTTGTCAAAAGCATCTTCGTGAAATTGGCGTCTTCTTCCGCAGATCATATGCGATTACTCTTCCTCAAATTATGTCTGCCGAAAAAAAACATGAAGTGGCCTGCAAAAAACATTCGGAACCTTTTCTGAAACACAACACACATTTAAATACTCACAAAGAGTCTTCTCTTCATCACTCTTTTTTGTTTTTACTTTATCCTGTAACCACACTTTTGCCCACATATATTTACCACACTTTAACTAACTTTTCTATCTCAACCTCTCTTTTAATACCCTCACTCACACACCATCCTTTCTTCCATTCACTTTTTCTACTTTAATTGCATCATCTATTCAAACCACTCTTTGAATCACTTTAGTTACACATCTTATATAAACCATCCTTTTATCTAGCATTCATACACACCACTAGCTCTTTATCCATATTAGTTATTTGTTTAATTTAATTTTCCTAAATTTCCTAAGTAAATAATTTATTTAAATTAAAGCTTAGTTTAAGGATTTAATTAACTAGAACCTTAGTATTTAAACTCACACACACTATTAAGGTAACTAATTAAATCATATCTTAATTTTTCATTAATCAATGTTCAGTTATAGATTAATTTCATTAAATATTAATTGTCTTAACCCTTTAAACTAATGCTAATATTCATTCTCACTCATCTTGAACACTAAAACCCCTTGGAAACCCCTTAAAACCCTTCTGAAACCCATTCAAATCCTTCTGAACCCTATCATTAACCCATTATAATTCATTTGAACCCTTAACATTAACCCAAGTGTCATAAACAACACATGAATTCAAGAAACCCGAGGGTTGAATACCCATAATTCTTGAATGTATGAATATAAAAACTCATTAAATGTGAAATTAGGGTAAAACCCTAATATGAACATAGATTCTTCATCATCATTTGTACCTATAAACACTTTCAAAGTAGTTAATTCCAATCAACACAACTGATTAACAGTGATATGAAAGGTTAGAGTTCACCAATTAAGTTGTTTTCGTTTTCTCTGGTCATCAACTGGAAGATGCAAATCTTCCCGACATCCACTGCCACCAAACCTGCACATCGTCCCGATGGGCCAACTTGCAGATTAAGGGAAGCAGCATTGTCAATTATTATCCTGAAATTAAATCATAGAACAACATCAATTCTTTTTTAAGTATATTTTATCTTACCAACTTTTAAATCTTTTCACATGCACATGAAGTTTATTTATATTACATCTGGCAATGAAAACATATTAAAGTATAAAGGTAAACTAGTAACCTGTTCAGTCAACAAAAATTAATTTACATTTCATCCATTTATAAACTATGTAAAGATTAGTATAAAATAGAGTTCATTTTCATTCACTCAAATGCACGTTTCGTCGTATATATGCATTCACATATGAGCAATCAAGCATGCCAAAGAAATCTACTAAATCTATTTGTACAAACAGCCACCTTGTATGCCCAATTTTAATCACTAGATGTGTTTTTTCACAACTAGTTTTCTTCATATAAATATGATATAAACTTCATGTCAACAAGTGTAAATACCTTTTTGGGGTGAAAGAAGGTATAACTTCCATATCAAATTTTTTTTTTCGCTACTTTTTTGTTTTAAAGGGGAAAGGCTTAACCCCTTAATCCGAGCTAAGGATCTAGCTGCATGGACAAGAAAGATCTAAGTTTTCACAGACACGCTTCATGCAACAAAATGCTCCTACACATATACAACTACTTTCGTTATCTAAATGAACTACAAATCCTTCTATTTTTAATAAATCTCACTTAATCTATAAATGTAGAAATATAAATTATGTCTGTTTTCCTAATATGGTTAAATAGAGTCCTTTATAAATTAATATTCTTCATTCCAGATTTTATCAATTAGTTTTATATGAATGCAAAAAATACATAAATCAAAATTTTAAGACAAAGAAAAATACGACCTAAAATCAATTTCATCTTCAATCTGCTTCATCTTTATGCATCTTAATTTGTTCTTCAAAGACCTATTAAACATAAAACAGCAACAGCTAGACATACAAAATTATTTAGTTTCTTAATCAAACATCCTTCTTCTTTCCTGCAAAAGAAACCCACATTAAAGAAATTCATCCATATATAAATTAGTCATGTTCTTCATCAAACCTTACTTCATAAGTTTCATCATCTCTTTGTTTAAATAATATAATTCGTTTATCTCTTTGTTTGAAGATAAAGTTTCAATTACGTTTTCAATGTTTTCATCAGAAGAAATGAGACCTTTATCTTTATAAAATTTTTCATAATGTTTTATAAATTTTTTAGGAATTTGTTTATAATGACTGAATTGCAAATACAATGAAGGAAAATATAAAGCAAAACTATCTAAAGTATCTACAGATGGGTGTGTTGGCAGCAGGCAGGGAACCGAAGGAGCCACAAGACGAAGAGAGTCAGAGCGAAGGGACAGCACAAGCAGACATGGCAGTCAAAGAAGATCTGGCAAGTAGGCCAATAATTTTCTTCATGAAGAAGCAAGTATGAGCATTCACGCAGATCTAGCACTAAGGCAACCCTTTAGTTTTTCAAAACCCTTACACCAATTAAAAGTGATTCTCATCACTAAACACCATTGTAAATACCATTTCATATTTTTGTAGCTCCATTTTGTGCACGCCAAGGAGTCCTTGAGCTTGAGGAGCTTTAGAAGTATCTACCTGCCAATTTTCGTATTTTTTAGATCTCGTTTGAGTCCCCAAATAAGCCCTGGAACCTAATTTTTAACTAGGCCGGACACTAGGTCTGGACAGGGCCAAAGCTAGTCAAAAAACTATAAAAGGAGCTAGAGAGCTCACTTTTGAGGTTAGATTGTGATTGAAACGAACTTGTAAGAGCTTTTTGAAAGAAATCTAAGAACACCATTGCTTCTCACTCTTTGTCTTGCCGTGTGTGCGCGTGTGTGTGTATGTGTGTGCATGTTTGTGTGCTTCTCACTCACGCACTTGTGCCTCCACTTGCTCGAGGTCTTCATACCATCCTCACGTCTTCCCGGATTGACATTAAAGGAGGTGCTACTCATCACTGAGCTACACCAAATTTTGGCGCCGTTGCTGGGGATCGAGCCTTGAGGACGAGCGTGTGATGGTAAGACGTAGATTGGAGACGTTGGCATTGTAGGTAATTTCTCCACTTTTCCTACTTTTCTCTTTCTTACCTTACCACCATCATCACCATCATCATCATCACCATCTTCCACCTCCATCTTCATCATCGCGGAAATTTCAGTTTTTTTATCATATCATCTTCTCCACCTCATTTCCCTCATTTCACTTGTGAGAGAGAGCGAGAGAGCGAAATTGTGTGTGCTGTTTTTGCATGTTTCTTGAGCTGTCTTGCAGGTACAGGTCACATCATCGTCCCCAGCACTCTGCGCAGGTACGGAATTCGAAGTAACTGTCTGTGTGTCGCCGACCTTTGTCAATCGCGACCGACAGAAAAAATGCACAAATTGCCAAACAAAGTGCAAAACCATGATCTACATGCCTAGAGCTTCCCAAAAATGTGTTTAGTTTTTTGAAATTCATCAGATTTCTGTCAATCGCGATCGCTCTGTCAATCGCGATCGACAAACCACGACGGACAGACCTGTCAATCACGATCGACCAGTCAATCGTGATCGACAGCCCATGACGGCTCTGTCAATCGCGACCGACAGAGTCAACGACCGATTGACCACGACCGACGGACCATACGCGTGACACGTGTCAATCACGATCGATCCATCAATCGCGATCGACTCATCAATCGCGATCGACAGCCCACGACGGGTCTGTCAATCGCGACCGACACAGTCAACGATTGTTTGACCACGACGGACAGACCCTCGCGACCGACCTGTCAATCGCGATCGACCCATCAATCGCGATTGACAGAGTCAACGACCCTTTGACCATGACTGATTGACTTTTCCTAACCCCTGTCAATCGCGACTGACCAGTCAATCGCGACTGACAGCCACGACGGACCTGTCAATCGCGATCGACACGTCGATCGCGACTGACTTGTCAATCGCGACCGACAGACTTTGCGAACACGTTAGAAGGGCAAATTGGGTCAAATTTTTAAGGCAAAAATATTGGTCTAAATTTTGGCCAAGTGTGGGACAAACACTAGGGTGTAGTGTTGCATTACGTGGGCATGACCCAAGTAACCCGAGAATTCCTGTTTGCCTGTTAACCTAGTTTAATCCTGTTTTAGCCCCAAAACCCAGAACTGGCATAACTTTCTCATTCAAATTCCGTTTGCCGTGATTTTTGTTTTGTTGGAAAGCTCGCGGGGAGTACAACAAAAACATCGACTGGTGACGGTTAACATAAGATCAGGAATATTAGATAGGGTATTTTGAAGTTGACCATACCCAGGGGGAACAAAATTCAGGGATCTCTAGAGTTGTGTCCAAAAAATCATAGTGCAAATTGGTGAAGTGTTACATGAATGGAAGTGCTTGGTTCTGTCTTTTGAATTTAAGTCTTGAGCTAACGGTGGGCCTTTTACAGGTCCTTTGAGAGCAGCGAAGGGTACGCAAGGCGAGAGTAAGTGCAGGCTTGGGAACACGCGTCCTGGGCACACCAGGGCAACAACACAAGGAAAGGAACTCAAGGTTGGAAAACCCGCAACACCCTTTGTCAATTCTTAGTTTAGGCTAAGTGCGGGTAGTGTTAGAAGTAATTCCAGGCAACGATAGGCACGAGATAAATCAAAGACTATCTAAGAAATCAAGTGCAAGTCAAGAGATGACCTGTGTATGTGTGAACGACAACTTTAAAGGAAAAGAACCTAACGTGAAACGACCAAACTAAAGTGCGAAATTAAACTCAAGTATTCCTAACGACGTGATATCAGACAAGAGTATAAGCACGATAATCAACATAAAAAGAACCAAGTAACCGATACAAAAGGACTCAGAAACGTGGTTGTACCTGGGAAAAATTGGGTTAATCAGTTAGGCATATGAACCTTAGATCAGGACGACACCTAGTAAGGGATCGACAAAGCCTTAGGTCTTCAGAGGCTAGTGTCAACCACACTGCGAGGTCTTGGGCCCAGCAGTTGAGTCACCACTCGCATTACCCTAGCTCTGATACTAGTGAATCAGAGATGTCTCAAGGCATGGACAGACCCGTGGGAAGTTCAGGAATGCCATACCTGTACAGGGTAGAAGGCCCTTACAAAACACAGTTGGAATACCTTAGGACCAACCGATTAGGTGCTAGCATCTATGAGGACGGTCTAGGAAGATCCATGGTCCAGATTAAAAACCCTGACCAATCCATAGGACTAGAGCACCCAGCTGTCAAGTTTGAAAACGGAGCATACATGGACAAAGAAGGAACCATATACGTAGTCACCAGTCACCCAGATAGGACAGATGAATTTGGGAATGTAATCTCAGAAGCAGAATTAGGTGACTTGGAACAACGAACCATGGGTGTAGAACCTAGAACCCCTCGAGGTAAATCGGTTCTCACTAGGATCATCACACCAGAGTGGATTCCCCAGGATAATAAGAGCATAGATTTGCTCCTCAATCGAGAAACTGACGAAGCCTTTTGGAGGTATAAATCTGATCAGCCAACTGATATAGGAACAATCATGATCTACGAGTTTAAGGATCCTGATAGCCCAGGCAGAGTGACCTACTTAGATCACGCTTCAGAAAGGATCTTTGTGGTTACGGAAAATGATAGGCATGCCTACACTTGGAAGGGTGAATTTGTTTTCCCCCAACCAAGATCGAATGTATCATATGCTCACCCTGGTGCTGGAACATCCCAAGCTCATGGAATGCAAAGAGACAGAAGTAGAGATAGACCAGAAGTCAGCTTTGCTAACCTAGTGGGCAGAGAAAGAACGAGGACGGAAACAAATAGAGTAGAACCTGAGATACTTAGAGCTCACAGGAATCAAAGAAATGCGGATGAATTTCCTCTACCACGACCTAGAGAGCACACAAGGACTTTGAGACCGACTCAGCTAGTTAAGTCCATGAAGAACTACTTCGATGGCACTGGAGATCCATACGATCATGTGGTTGAGTTTAGGCAAGTCTTGAGAGCTGAACAAGTGGAGGATTTATTCACGCAGTACAATGCCTTTGGTCTAACCCTTAGGAACACTGCCCTGACATGGTTTCAGCCACTAAATGAGAGGCAGTTCAGGAGCATAGACCAACTCCTAGAGGCATTCATTATCGAATTCTCTAAGAGTGGCATAAGGCATAATACCTCCTCGCTGATTCACAGCTTCAAGCAAACCCCGCAAGAGACCGTGAGACTTGCAAGAAGGAGATTTAGGCAATATCTTGAAAGATGCCCTGTTTCGGAGTTACCCACACCAGCCAAGCAAGTGGCTTTATTCTTGGATGGATTACTAAGTACCAAATTAAGATCATATGTGTACTTGAAGGACCCTGGGACCATAGAAGAGTGTGTACGCATGTGCATTGACATCGAGGATAACCTAGGGGAGGAGTTAGAGCTTTCCAAGATATACAAAGATTCAGATAGTGCCTCTAGTCTCTCGTCCACGCAATCCACATCGATTGAGGAACTTGCAGAGAAAGTTGCTCAGAAACTAGGTGTCTCTAGTAAACAAATCCCAAGGTTTGCCCCTGTAAAAAGATGTTATACTTGTGGCGGCGACCACATGGCGAATGTCTGTCCCATTATGGCACAACCCCAAGTTATTCCTAGTAGCCAGTACTGCACCATAGAACGGAGATACACAAATCACACAGCCCCAAGACTGCCCCTACAATAAGCAGGCAGTTAGGCAACCCTATCCTCAGCCATACCCTCAACAAGGAAGATACCAGAACCAGTACCCACCTCAGCAATATGCTAGACCTCAACAAACCTACCAACCCTATCAAAACCAAAAAAGACCTCAGCCTGTGCTAGCACAACAACCCCCAGCTCCAGCTAATGTGATTCTGGTAAAGTATGCTGTTGCAGAAGAAAACCTGAATAGAGCTATAGTCCCTGTAACACCATTGCTTTCTGAAAGTGACCCCAGTGATCATAGCTTTGATTCTACACACGTTGATAGCCCCCAGGCCTACTACATGCAGTCTCCTGAACATGGTGAGTCTTACTATAGTGAAGAGCCAAATGAACCTAGTTGGGAGTCAGATCACACAAACCTCATGTATACAAACCCCAATCCTAGGCCTCAACCTAGATAGGTAAGACCTCCATTCCCTAGAGGACCATGCTACAGATGCCAAGGAGATCACCTCATTCGTGATTGTCCCTTACCTCCACCTACACAACCCCAGTCAGTGATGATCCAAGGCTTTTGCCAAGATTGTGGAAAAGAGCATCTCTTACGAGATTGCCCAAAGAACCCCAATAATATGCCAAAAATCACGCCTATCAACATTATTGGGTTAGTGGTAGATTCCACAGGAAGTGTCACTTCCACTGCACCCGTACAGGTAGTCACTAGAGCTCAAGCATTGCAGCAAAACCAAGGGGTAGGCCAGGAAAAGAGCCCAACAGCTAGTGAAACTGAGAGCACAACCAAGAAAAGGACTAGAGCGTGGAAAGATAGTAGGGAAAGAATGAAAAGACAATGGGCCAAAAAGATGAGTGAACTTGAGGAAAGCATAAGAGAAACCAAAGCCAGGATAACTGAACTCACATCTCAAACTCCCTCTCACACTACCCCACCACCACCATTCCCATCGCCATCCGACCAGCCACCTTCCAACCCGCCTCACCTAAACCCACCACCCCCTAGAGTAGGATCAGTCCTAGCAGATCCCACTCCCGAAGACCTTAATATGATGCTTAAAGCATATCAGGCCAGAATCCAAGAAGGGCCAAATGTAACTGATCATGAAAACTGTTACCCAAGAGCAGAACTAGAGCTAGAACGAACCAAGATTTGTGCTAAAATGGTGGAATTGGCTCAGACCATGTTTGAGGCCAGTCGCCTATTTAACATCTCTAGTTCAGCGAAGACACAATTGCACTTTGATGGACTGTTAGAAAGAATAGAGAAGCTGATTGCACAATCAGAAAAGGAACCCGCCTCTCAACGCAAGGACAAGGCAAGTGAAAGATTAAGCATTCCTGCTCAGGAAGCCTATGTGCCTAACTCTACGGAGCCAGACACATCATCTTCTATGAATCAATTCACACCAGAATTCCTACGCGAGATTCAAGAAGACAAATGGGCTAAAGAGAGTGAAGTCCCTCCTCCTATTGAACTTGTGGATGATGCACACGACCAATTCCCACAAGACATCCCATCCATTTATGAGGAGCAGGAGAGCACCCAATCTCAAGAAAGATTAGACTTTGAGTCTAACTCTCTACAAGAATTACCCCACTTCACAGGCCCATGGGAAGCTAAGTCTACTTGTATGAGAGCACCCACGGTCATGGTACGAAATGAGGACTCAGTCTTACCTAGGAACACAGAGGTAGTGAAAAACACTAAAGTGCAGTGCAATCTCAAGTTAGAAGAGCTGCTTAAGGTTAGACCTGAATTATGGAAACATGTCGCCAAACAAGTACCAGAGATAGCAAAACCTCGTTCCCAGGTAGGATCACATAGAACAGTGTCGGAGATACCCTTGGATAAGATAGGAGACATGTGTGAAGGTGAAGAAGGGAACACCTATCTTCCCATTACCTACCAGGGGTACACCACCAAGGCAATTTTGGACTCAGGTGCAGGAGTTGCAATTGCCACCACTTCCCTATGGAAGCGTTGGGGCAAGCCAGCACTCAGGCCAATGAGAATGAAATTGCAGATGGCCGATGGTCACATAGAGAGACCCCTAGGGTTGTTAGAAGGAATAACTCTCACTACATGTGGTGTTGAGTTCGAGCATACATTTGCTATATGTGACTTTAGCAAAAATCATGCCTATGAGATGATTTTGGGAAGACCATTCATGCGACAGTTGCAAGTGGTACAGGATTGGGGAACCAATTCTTTGTACCTACAACACTTAGGTGTTACGACCAAAGTCAATCTCAAAGATTACTCTCATAGAGATGTCCCTCCTATCCAATGGAACCCCATCCATAGAGCCAAAGATGATACAGAATCGGTGCATTCCATAGGATCAGGATCCTCATGGATGCATGAAGACACCCACTTATGGATGTGCAAAGTAGCAGTAGAAGAAGAGAAGAGAGAAGAAGCCAGAGAGATAGGTGCAAAAAAAACACATAGATCAATTCAAGACCCAGCCTATGCACCTGTAGTCTTTCCTGATGAGGAATTCGAACCTCACGGCTGGGTAGAAATTTTAGCAACCATGGACGTAGCCATCAATGAAGAACAATGGACACCCCACTATGATGAGGATGGCTATGACATTTCAGTCTTCTCCATAGAGCCAATCATGGGAGAGGCAGTTCTAGAAGAATGCGAACCTAGCCCTGATGCATTTGAGGATGCAAATGACTCCAATCTAGAGTCAATCATCATGGACCCACCATTTGCATCAGATGAAGAATACTTCCATGAAGTAGAATTTCAACCCCAGAGACATGGAGAGCTTACAAACGATGTAAGATTAGCCACACATGTGACCCCGAAGGAAGAAGGAAAGAAACGAAAGAAGAGAGAAGTCTCACCAGAAGAGGAAGAATCTTTGTTTGAGGTCCCGGAAAATTTTAAGAAGTATGAGATAGACGACAGGAGAGTCATGATAAGAATGCCTAAACGAGAGGCACAATCAGGAGAGGCCTATGATAACAAAGAAACCACCAAGAAAATAGTAGTGGCCCTAGAAGAAGGAGAGGAGAGATGCACGTACATAGGCCATGACCTAACAGAGGAAGAAGAGCATGCATTAATAGCCTTGCTAAGAGAATACAGAGATGTATTCGCTTGGAGTTACAAGGATTTGAAAGGTGTTGACCCTGACATATGCTCACACACCATCCCCATGACCTCAGATGCTAAACCCTCCAAGCAAAAGCCCTATACATATAATGATAATTACGCTGCTAAGATCAAAGAGGAGATAGATAGACTGGTTGAAGCTGGATTTATCTATGAAATTGAGCACACTGAGTGGGTATCCCCCATCGTAGTGGTGCCCAAGAAGAATGGCAAGCTGCGTGTGTGCATTAACTTGAAGAAGGTTAATGCAGCCACGATTCGAGATAACTATCCGCTTCCTATCACAGAACATCTCTTAGAAAGAGTAGCAGGCAAGGAAGTGTACAGCTTCCTCGATGGATTTTCGGGCTACAATCAAGTAGCCATAGCTCTAGAAGATCAGCATAAGACCGCATTTGCCACTGAATGGGGCATATTTGCCTTTAGAGTAATGCCATTTGGGCTTACCAATGCACCAGCTACCTTCCAGAGACTAATGTGCCATGTATTTAAGGAGTTCCTGAGGAAGAATTTAGAGGTCTATGTTGATGACCTTTGTGCTCATTCCAACATCAGACAAACTCATATTCTTGAACTCAGACAAATCTTTGACAAATGTAGAGAATATCAAGTCTGCCTAAACCCAGAAAAATGTGTTTTCATGGTCAGGCAAGGTAAGATTCTAGGGCACATAGTGTCAAAAAATGGCATATCTACTGGCGAAGAGAAAGTAAGAGCCATAGTAGAGTTACCTAGGCCAAAGAACGTCAAGGAGGTACAAGCCTTCATGGGGCATTGTGGTTACTACTGACGGTTCATTCATATGTACGCTGTCATTGCAAAGCCCATGTACGGACTTCTAACTAACTTTGAGTGGACGGATGAATGTGAGAATTCCTTCCAGGAGCTTAAACGAAGATTATGTTCAGCACCAATCTTGACCACACCAGATTGGAATAAGCCATTCCATGTTCACGTGGATGCATCCAATTATGCCATTGGATGTGTGCTTGCACAACCTACTGGTGAAGGTAACATGGATCTTCCAATTGCCTATGCCAGTAGACAATTGAATGCAGCTGAACGGAATTACACCACTACTGAGAGAGAAGGCTTAGGCATGGTATATGCAGTTAAGAAATCTAGACACTATTTGCTTGCAAATAAGTTTAAATTTTTTACTGATCATCAGGCATTGCTATACCTTGTAAACAAGCCATGCAATACAGGAAGATTAGTGAGATGGTTTCTCTTGCTAATGGAATATGATTTTGAGGTTGTGGTAAGGAAAGGTAGGACTCACTTGAGAGCGGATCACCTTTCTAGGATCACATCGGGAGAAGCCCCACAAGGAGTGTCAGATGACCTTCCTGATGCTTACTTGTTTAATTTGGAAGTTGTACCGCAGTGGGCTAAGCCATTGGTGCCAGTATTGACATACGGGCCCAACCATCCAGTAGTAAACACACAGAACAGAGAGGTTGTGAAAGCCCAAAAGTACCACATCATGGCAGGAAGCATGTACAAGCATACAGATCAAGGAATCTTGGCTTGTTGTGTGGAAGAGGACGAGTACATTAAATGGTTGCAATTAGCACATGTAGGTGCGTTAGAGCAACACTACTCAAAGCAACGAACTTTACAGACACTAAGGAGACTCGGAGTACACTGGCCAACTATGGAAGCTGATGTCCAAAGGTTGTGCAAGGAATGCCCAATCTGTTGCACTAAACCACCTATGGAACATGCCACTCTTTATCAAGTGTCCCTAGTGCTAGATTGGAGTGAACCACTAGTATCCTTCTTGAGGACGAAAACATTCCCTCCAGACATGACTCTGGCTAGGAAAACGAGTTTAGAACAAGAAGCCCAGGATTACTCACTTATTGGTGATAATCTATACAAGCGTGGTAAAGATGGTTACCTGAGGCTATGTGTCCATGAGAGTGAATATCTTAAGATCTTGGAAACTGCTCACCAAGGAGTAGCAGGAGGACACTTTGGACCAGATCGGGTGATCAAGGCAATACTATTTGCGGGCTTCTGGTGGCCGACCCTTCACATGGATGCACATACCTATGTGAAAAGATGTGATGTCTGTCAGCGAACTCAGTATCCTATACGCAAAGATGAGATGCCACTGAAATCTATGATGGGTGGACGTGCATTCTCTAAGTGGGGAATAGACTTCGTAGGTCCTATTAATCCCCAGCTAAGGGTTCTCATGCAGAATATATCATTGTTGCAACAGACTATCTAACTAAGTGGGTAGAGGTAAAAGCCACAACGAAGAACGATGCTCAAACAACAGCGAAGTTTCTATTTGAGAATGTGTTCACTAGATACGGGCTACCTATAGAGCTAGTTAGTGATAGAGGCACTCACTTCTTGAATGAAGTGATTGAAAATCTGCTCCAAGAATTCTTGGTAATACATAAGAAGTCTGCCCCCTATCACCCTCAAGCAAATGGCCAGGCTGAGAGCACCAACAAGATCGTATGCAATGTATTGACGAAATTAGTGAACAATAAACGCTCTGATTGGGACAAACAGCTACACCATGCTGTTTGGGCATACCGAGTCGCCTACAAAACGGTACTCCAAGCCACCCCCTTTCAGATGGTATTCGGTCAGAACGCGGTGCTACCATTAGACTTCTTAATACCCACATTGAAGGTAGCACAAGAGCACGAATGGATAGGTCATGAGCTCTCCTCTAGGATCTTTGACCTGGAACGATTAGGAGAAACAAGACTGAGGGTGGCTGCAGGAATATATGCAGCTAAGAAACGACAGAAGGCCTACTTTGATGCCCATGTTAAGGATAAAGGTTTGAAAGCAGGAGACCTAGTACTAGTATACACGTTGAAACAACATGCGAGGAAGCTAGAAAAGAGAGGCTACGGACCCATGATCATCAATAGGATCTTCACTAGTGGAGCAGTACAACTAGCCACTTTAGAGGGTGATGTTCTCCCAAACTATATTAGCGGATGCAGAGTCAAGTTGTATCAGGAACCCCTCACGGAGGAAATGCTAAGTCGACTCAATACTGCTAAGAAACGCAAAGAGGAAGAAAAGCGAATTCGAGAAGAAGCTCAAGCAGAAGCCCTAGAGCGCATACGGAGAATGAAATTAAGAAGACAAGGTAGAGAGCACCCTAGGCAAGATGCATATGCAGATCAAGGATATGACGTGGCTATGTGTGAAGTTTTAGGTGTTAGCTCACATAGGATAACTGATCGAGGTCCTTTCATAACCTTAGATATAGGACAAGGAAAGAGTGCAAGAACTGTAAGAGCCTTGATTGACTCAGGTGCAGCCACTAGTGCTGTTAAATTGTCTTACTGTCAAGAGTTGCAATTAACTGTCAATCCTGTGGAAGCATATCTCATAGGATTGGGAGGTGTGGAAACCCCTTGCATGGGCGAGGTGGAACTTCCCCTCTATATTCATGATGAGGCAATGACAGTTAAAGTACTAGTATGTCAAGATGAGGACCTCACGGAACCCCTTGTCTTGGGTCAAGACTGGATCTATGACCAAGCAGTCAACTTAAACCTAAGAAGTGGACTTCTTCAGGTATGGGTGAATCAGACTAGAATTACAATTTAGTTAAATAATGGAGCACTCAAGGAACTAGAAAAGACACGGACTCCTGGTCCCTCCAGGGGTACACATGAAGTTGACCATGCTATTCTTGTCCAAGGCTATGTGATGCAGAAGAATGAAGATCTCAAAAAAGGAGTCAGAACCGCAATGGAACTCCCTTCTTTTCCAAAGGCCAGAAGGAGGCAGCAACTAAGGGCAGATAAATCACTGAAGACTCTCCAAGTGAGAGACCAAAGGAACGCGCGAAGCAGAACAACTCAGCGGATGAGACAAATGTGGGTGCGGAAAGACGAGCTGCCGATCGTAACTAAGTCGCAACAACGGTCTCAACTTCCTATTAGTAATCAACGACTTGATGCTAATAAGAGGACTCCTAAAACCTCTGTTGAGAAAGTGAAATCCATTTTGGTGCCCAAGAAGTCGATGAAGGCTGACCCACAATCAAGACAAATTTGGGTGCCTAAGGCTTGCTTGCGGGCTCAACTAGTCCCACACAATTCACATCTTACACGACATAGTTCACTTGCTCAAGCAGCCGCCACCCACTCTTGTCTGATACACTCGAACACACTGCCGCCTAGAAGCACGCACAGACTCACTCGTAAATGGGTCCCGATGACACAACAACTCCCAGTAGAATTACTCATGCAACCCTCCCGAATCTCCACAAAACCAAGACCAAAAGCCATTCATGGTGTTTGGCAACCTAAGACTTGTAATAAACCCCCCGACCCCAATTTGTGAATTCATCTCCACTTACTAACTGCATTAGTCAGACAGCTCATCTTTCTAGCTCCTAGGACTAACCAGGCATTAACTACACACACTGTCATCGTGCACTTACTAACCACTGACTCATCATCTACCTCATGTTAGTGTTGTAACGGGGACAACAACGGGTGTATTCTGTCCATTACAATGTTAACACCTGGTTCTATATTCTCACAGAACCAACAGGCAAGCAGGACCATGGCAGAAGCCGGAGGTGCCAGTTCTCAAGCCGGATCCAGTGCACAGATTGTGGACATAGAAACACTCCTCCTCGAACCCCATCTCACCGAAAGACCACAAGAACTTCAAGCTGTGCATGTCCTCCCAATTCAGGATCCTCCTCAGGGACACACTTCTCAGGCGGGCAAACACGCTCATTGGTTTAGTGATGTTGTCGGACCATTGGGTGATGGAACCTATTTCTGGGAAGCTGAATTGGAGTTTAATGGTAAATGGGGACGCTACCATTTTTTCACGCGCGAGTTTGAGAGCTATCAAAATGCCGAAGTCATGCGTTCAGTATGGACCAAAGCCGGCTTAGACAGTTATTTCAGGGCCCACTTACCAAAGCTGAATTTCCTGCATTGTTCTTATCTTATCAGTACCATCACTCGGAGCAGGGCCAAGGGAGGCGACAGCACCTTTGTGTTACCCTCACTGTTACCGGGCCATGAACTTAAAAGATTCAAGCTGACCCTCAATCTGGTACGAGAAGCATTGGGCATGTATGGCATGCACATCCCCACTGAAAAGGAAACAATGGTTCCAGGCAGAATGAAACATAAAGATCTCAATAAGCTGAAGGATATGGTAGCGATGACACCGACCATTGCTCTTCACCTACGGACCATCATGCAGCATTTTGCTTTCCCCGCCCAGGAAAGATTCACCATGCCCCCAAAGAAAATATGGTTTAGCTTGTATCTGGCAGAGACAGAAAGCCTCCCCATCAATGTACCACATTGGATCATAGATCAGATTCACCTAGCCCATCAAAGGTGGAACAAGAAGCAGAAGAATGTGCTTCACGGATGTTGTGCTCTAACCAAGATAATCTACCGATGTCTTGCCTATGACGTGCCTATTCAGCGGGCACTCATATGGCCCCGGGCCCAGGAATTCCAGAGAAGGCTATCAGCGGCAGGTCCCCCATCAAAGAAGATGAGAGGGGGAGTCCAATTACCCTGCGCTCAACCAAGGGGAGCCACCACTACACCAGAAATTACCCCTCCCCAGACACGACGCATTAGGCCATTCACCATCCGGCTACCAAGACCAAGTACAGAGGGACCCAACCTGGTGTTTCCACCCGTCCCATCGGATTTGGAATTCCCACAGGGCTTTACTCTCAATGATCTCACTGATGAAGAAGTGGCTAGACTAATCTACGACTCTAATCTCGAAACGGAGGCAGAGCGAGCTCAGGAACCACAAACCCATACAACAACGTCAGCCCCCACCCAACCACAAGTTGTAGAAGTCGACGTCGAAGAACAAGAGACCGAACAAGAGGAAGAAGCCTACGAGGAACAAGAGTATGACGAACTTTCAGAGTTAGCAAGTGCCCCTGCCTATTCGGCACAAATAAAAAGACTATATCGAACCATGCAACTAGTTCAAGAACAGCATAAAATGTCACTTGAAGCAGGCAAAAAACTCATGAACCAATTGCTAGCGGAGGAAGGCGTGGACGATATGTTCATTGAGTCCATAAACCTACATGCCGATGCAGTAGGATTGGATGAGACCATTCATGAGGCTATGGCCTACATTCACCAATTTGAGAAAAGAGTTCCCGCTCGTCCCATGAGGTCCGGGAAACAAATTCATATCAATGTATCAGCACCAGGAGAGACAACGCAAGCAGACGAACATCAGGAAGCACCACTGTCACCACCCTCCCCACCTCTCACTACACAACTTACTCCACCACATGACACTAGCACCACCACGTCCACTACCACCACAATCGTCATGGGAATTCCACTCTCTCCGGGAATCCAATTCGGGGGAGTCACCATGCCCACTTTCACCACTCTCTTCACTAACGTCACATCCACCCCACCCACGATCCCCATATACACGGTCACTCAAACAGTTGACACTATGGAAACATCTCCTGCCACTGCACCGCTCCCTCCCCCCATGCCACCTCCATCTCCCATACCCCCTCCACCCACATCTCCACTTGCATCCACATCATTCACAACTCCCTTTACCGCCCCCATTCCCCCTGCATCTTCACCCCTCCCAACATCATTTAATGTAAATAGCATATTTCTAGCATTAAATCAATGTGTATATCAGCTTCAGAATGAGTACAGAGCTTTGGACGGCCGGTATCAACAACTGGCAACACATCACCAGAACTTACAAAGGCAATTTAAAATTATGGAAGAGGAAAATGCAGATGTGAATCAACGTTATACAACGCTTGAGCAGGCTCACCAAACACTATTGGAGGCACCCCAACCATCGACAGAATCAGGCGTCAAACAACTAGAAGCCTTGCTCGAAGTATACCAGACCGATAACCTACGAGTCAGACGTAACTTGGCGCTACTCAGGAAACATATGGCCACAGCACTGGAAGAGAACAAGAGACTGCAAAAACAAAATGAAGAGAATCTGGAAGCGGCAATGGAAGGCTCTCCCCACGAGATAGATCCTGAGCAGTTCAAAGCAGTTCCCACGGAGACGATGAAAACCATTTTGGAGAGCTATGCAGATCTTCTGGAAGCCCATGATGACTTAGAAAGAGAACGTGACGCACTACAGAGCAGACTTAAGGAACAGGAAGAACAACCGAAGAGTGTCCCATCAACCTCTACCTCAGACGAAGTAAAGGCCTTAACTGAGCAGGTAGCAGAATTACAAAAGAGGTTACTGACATACGAGAGGCATCCCTCTCCAGTAGTAGAACCAGAGCCAGAAGAGTTGGTCCCTATTGAGGTAGATGACTCGTACGAAGAACCGTATGTTCCGATGCCAATGCCAGGCGGGCAACGAACCTCAGAGGGACTAGACACCTTGGAAGTGGAAGCACCCGAGTGGCTTCAGACACTGGAAAGGACAGCGAACACCCACGAAGAACGGGTGGCCATTCAGATCCAATCACTAGCGAACCTAGAAGAAACTGTCATAAAGTCAGAATATTTCAGAAGCATGTCTCATCATAGATGGATCGGCACCAATAATGACCAATATGTGCCATACTGCATACTGTTGGCCGATTACAACGCCGAAATTCAACGACGATGCGGCAAGCCTCCCACATTCGCTACACAATTTGGTCCAGACGATATACCGGAAAGTGCTAAGCGTGGGTCCATCCATCAACCCACCTGGAGGATCAAGCTTTTGGAAACATATCCTGAAATGGTTCGAACCTGGAATACTATGCCATTGTTTATTAAATATAATCCTTGTTACATTCCAGTTCTTCGAAGACGCACCTGGCCTGAATTCACTATTGCCGTCAGAGACATAAAAGCTTGCGCAAAATGGTTAAATTACGTTTATCTAGCACCTCCACGAGGACCCCCCACGGTGAACTACATGATTTCTACAATCCGTCACTGGAGTATTCGGCTACGCAATAATCCAGATGTGATGGCCCAGATGTGTATGAAAATATTCGAATTAATGCTGATCACTTTCAGGACGTTCAAGAACATTAAGG
The DNA here is from genome assembly GCA_020310875.1 of Ceratopteris richardii. Taxonomy (NCBI): domain Eukaryota; kingdom Viridiplantae; phylum Streptophyta; class Polypodiopsida; order Polypodiales; family Pteridaceae; genus Ceratopteris; species Ceratopteris richardii. The sequence continues at coordinate 51,951,769 of CM035423.1, forward strand.
ACCCCCACTTCTCAGGAGTAGGCTTTGTGACAGGAAACCAGGATCTAGTGTACGATATGAGTACCACCCCATCAATTGAAGTAATATATGCTTGGCACGCCAGAATCAAGTACCTCCCAGCCTGCTTTAAACAGACATTTGAGGAGATGTTCATCACAGGATTCTGGGAATACCACTCCGAAATCTTTATACCCAGGCCATCACATCTCCTCCGATTATTTGCTGTGGAGAGAACTATTTACTCAGAAACAATTGAGGGTGCCTCATCCAGATGTTCTCGGACCTGTGAATTGGGATGATTTTCTCACAGATCTAGCACACGGCTTACGACTCGAAGAACACCACCTAGCCTCCGATGTCGTCCAATATTATGTTCAAAAATCCTCTAGACAAGGGTCTGTCAGGGGCGACAGACGCGAGAGTGGGGGGGGGTGTTGGCAGCAGTCAGGGAACCGAAGGAGCCACAAGACGAAGAGAGTCAGAGCGAAGGGACAGCACAAGCAGACATGGCAGTCAAAGAAGATCTGGCAAGTAGGCCAATAATTTTCTTCATGAAGAAGCAAGTATGAGCATTCACGCAGATCTAGCACTAAGGCAACCCTTTAGTTTTTCAAAACACTTACACCAATTAAAAGTGATTCTCATCATTAAACACCATTGTAAATACCATTTCATATTTTTGTAGCTCCATTTTGTGCAAGCCAAGGAGTCCTTGAGCTTGAGGAGCTTTAGAAGTATCTACTTGCCAATTTTCGTATTTTTTAGATCTCGTTTGAGTCCCCAAATAAGTCCTGGAACCTAATTTTTAACTAGGCCGGACACTAGGTCTGGACAGGGCCAAAGCTAGTCAAAAAACTATAAAAGGAGCTAGAGAGCTCATTTTTGAGGTTAGATTGTGATTGAAACGAACTTGTAAGAGCTTTTTGAAAGAAATCTAAGAACACCATTGCTTCTCACTCTTTGTCTTGCCGTGTGTGCGCGTGTGTGTGTATGTGTGTGCATGTTTGTGTGCTTCTCACTCACGCACTTGTGCCTCCACTTGCTCGAGGTCTTCATACCATCCTCACATCTTCCCGAATTGACATTAAAGGAGGTGCTACTCATCACTGAGCTACAGGGTGCGAGACATCAAACCAAGAACCACCGTTGTCTCGCTCAACAGTGGAATCTAGGCAAAATTTTGATCATAATAAGTTCCGAACTCACGAAGAGGCATATGATCTTCGCGTATCTTTTCATGAGAACGGATGGGCGTCTTTCTAATTTGCTCCCTATTTCGTACATGGTTTGGGCTGACTATCATAACTTGGAGTGATTGTAGATCATCTTTAGATCTAAATCTTGCGTATGCTGAGCCGTCATCCATGACTTTAGTCTCCATTCTAGCTTCGCATATAAATGGTTGACCTAAGATAATTTCATAAGAGCAGTTGTCCTGAATGAAAAAGTGGAATGTTTTAGAGATTCCACCTATCATTAGAGGTATGTTGGCACATGCTCTTAGGAGTGATCCACAACCATTGTCCGCGGTTCTCATTATCCAGCCGTGATTTTTATCAATAGGCCATTTAAACTTATCATATAATTCTTTCAAAATCACATTGATTTCAGAACTAGAATCAATCAGGGCTAAAGCAGAATATGATCTCTTCTGATCACCTAAGTTAATTTTAATCTCAGATGTGCCTCTCACCCAAAAAATTTTCCTAAAATCACTCTCTGAGTTTTTGGTTTCATCATCTGGTACAATCGGCCCTAAGACATTTTTGTTAACATTACAGGTATTGTTTTCTTCATCTTCTGAGTCTGAAGAAAGAGATTCATGAATCAAGTGAGTTACATCGGCAACATCTTGCATCTCTACCTCTTGTGACAGAGGGAATCTCTTCCTTTTAATTAGTTTAATAAAATTTTTCTTAAATTCAATTTTTGCTATTGAAAAGATTTGTTCTAATGTCATTGCTACTGCACTTTTTAATAAAATGTCATACAATATTTCCTTTGAATCAACTTTTTGTTCTAGTTCTGAAATAAGAATAGCTTTTGGAACTCGTTTCAGTTTCTTTTCTGGTTTCTCTTCAGTTTTTGTTTCAGTTCTAGGAATTTGCTCTACTTTGTCTGATGTTTGAATTGGCTCATTAATCACAGGTTGTTTACCCTCCCTAATTTCTTTTCTTCGCTCTTCATTTGTTTTAGAACTTTCGCCTTGTTCAAACTGAAATTTCTTAGGCTTCGGCTCATCTCTCATCTTACTTCTAGTCATTCGTCTGCCTGATTCATTTGTATCTTGCTCATCATCCCTCTTTCTCTTCTCTTCAACATTCGCAATATGCGAATATATCGAGAATTGATCGACAGGAGAGTTCCACGCAGTTTTCTGCATAATGTCATCTCTAGCCTTTATTAAAGCTTCAATTGAGTAGTTCCTCGTCTCTCTTGTTTTTTCAGAATCAGAGTCACTATCAACATATTCTAGTTTAACAGCAGAAGCAGTTTTCTTAGACTCCTAAAGGTTTTCATACAGCTTCTGCATCCCTCCTTTTCCCCAATTCGCAGCTAAGGGTAAATGTGTTCTATAGTCACACAATCGTTTGTCAATATCAATTACAAGTCTTTTCTCTTTCGCATCTTTCAATGCTTCACATGTATAAGTCAGATGATTTGTGGCATCGCACCAGATACATCTCCTCACATTGGCATTTCTCCTTTCATTGAAATTCCTTTGGTTAAATGCTTGAGGAATTGGTTGGGGCACAATTGGAGGATTAGGAGGTATAAAAGGTGGATTAGGAGGTACTAATGGATGATTCAGAGCTAATAATGGTGGATTAGGAGCACTTACTAGTTGAGGATAGATAGTCGGATGAGCTTGCATTGCAGGTTTATCTTGTAAGTTTAATGCATACACCACATTCTACAAAGCCGATACCTCTTTAGACATATTCTCGTGCATATGCATCATATTGTCCAACTTGTTAAACAAAATCTCAAATTGTAACTCGGTTGGTACTCTAGATGTGGATGCTATATGCTCAACTTTTGAATCTATATGAGTATCCCTAGTTGCCTCAATAGGAGGAAAACTGGAAGATGGTTGAGACATTGAATCATAAAGGAGTGTTTTACGTTGGTTCATGTGAGCAACTGCCTCAACCACTGTTTTCACTACACCCCAGTCATCTGTAAGCCCATATTTCTTTCCCGGTTCTTCAAGCCTACGCTCAACCTCTACCCTTATATCTGGAGTTAAGATTTTAAGGAAATACAAAATGATATCTGGGGTAAGGGCAACTCTATCCTGGTCAGGTAATTGAGAGAATCTTTTCATAAATTCGCCATGGAGTTGAGTTAAAGAAATGTGAGGCTTAGGAGAACTAATCCATTTCATAAATCCCTCTCTACTGTGTTGACTATAGTCCTCTAAATAAAATTCTTTATGTAGCTCTTTTCTAAACTCATCCCATTCCTTATTGTCATGTAGATCCATAATAGCTTTTACCGTACCTATGGCAAGTTGTCCAAGATAGGATTTCCACTTAGTATCAGGCAATCCGTGTAACTTGGCTAATTCCTCAAATGTGTCTAAATAGTTTGTAACATTCATACCAGTAAATTTCGCTTTATCCTTTAATAACGTTTCAACTACTTTTTGTCCTTGCGTCTCGTGCATCATATTTTGAAATAGTGCATCCATTTTTGTAGTTTGAATTGATCTAGTTTGAAAAATCCTAACAATATCCTGAACTTCTTTCGTTACTCTTTCCTTATGCTCAGCTACTGATTCTGAAATTCCGTTAGAGTCCAGTTTGATAAGTTTTTAATATGCCATTATCTTGCAAGTAAACCTACGATTAACACTTAACCTAAATTTTGCTTTAACCTATACCAATAATTTACCTTTTAAACAAAATTTTGCATGCAAGAAGAGGAGAGTAAAAAAAATTATACCAACTGCTCGAAGATGAGGCTCAAAATAGTGCTTTTGTGAAATTCAATACATTTAATGATTTTAATCAAAGCCTAAATACATATTTTGCTAAAATGGGTGCGAGTGTTTTGTTCTTCAATTGTTGATGAAAGGGGTGGTGAGAGGAGGTTTGCCTACTTGCCAACCTTCGTGGAGGCGCTCAGGTCAACAAACCAGCCCTCGATACCGAGAAGATTGCAAGCTCACGCGAATGCCACAGCTTCAACGGATGAAGACGCAGCTGCACCAATGTAAAATCGTACGAATGTATATGCAATGCAAACTGACAATATCCATCTGAGTCGCAAGCCGATGTTCACATCGGGTTCACCAAATGTAGGCGTGAAAGCGATAGCTGGTGGATCAAGCCAACCGCCGAAAAATACGGCGCACACCGGGTGCTTAGAGCAATCTCAGGTACATGGAAAGAAGGGTTCTAAAGACAATACAATTTAAATTACCTATTTCTATGAGTGAAACTAAGGTTTTTTTATAAATTTTAAATAGTTTAAGTATCTATGGACCGTAAGGACGGGCAGCCCTGTCGTGCTTCCATTTTAAGTCTGAATAGTAATATGCCAACCGCTGGAATTACGGCGCACTTCGGGTGCTCGGAGCAAGCTCAGGTAATAAGGCAATCTCAGAAGGATATTAGTACCCAATTTCCTTGTATGCCAAACTCAGGCTTATGGAAATAAGGGTTCTAATGACAAAACAATTTAAATTACCTATTTCTATGACTGAAACTAAGGTCTTTAAATAGTTTAAGTAGCTATGGACCGTAAGGACGGGCAGCCCTGTCGTGCTTCCATTTTAAGTCTGAATAGTAATACTTTTAGTATGTCAAGATCATACGAAATAGAGCATAAGCGTTAAATGTTGCCTTTTCATTAAAGAAAGATGAATGTATATTGAACGTTGTGAGAAGTTATGGATGAGAACGCAGGTTCGATACACCAATGAAGATATCTATTGAAGACAAATATTGACCTAAGAGTTTGTGATCGGGTGATGGGTCTCTGCGGAGGGACAAAAGATGATATCAGATTTGGTGGTATGGAGGGTTGAAGAGATTTCGGAGGGTATATATTACATGGCTTGAGGGTTGAGCTATAATACACTGTTTGGGTACCCAAATCTGCGTGGGTGTGCGTCGATTTGTTAGGTACTTCTCGGCGATCCAAATCGGTCGAATGTTTGTCGAGGTCGAAGAAGGTCGAGGAGATGTTGGATACTGATTCTGCTTCTGCCTTAACTTCTTCTTATCAATGTCTGCGTTGTTGAAATCAGTCGGTGCTTTCTATCCTTTTGGCACCCATATTTGTCTTGTGCCACTTGCTTTGTGATGCTGACACTGCTTTCCTCTTTGTGTTGTCTGATGTTGTCGTCGGTCTGGGTTCCTTCGTAGTGGTTGACTCCTTTGTGGTTGAGGTTGAGAGGTCGGATGGACACTCTGCTTTGGAAAAGAAGGGAGGTCCAACACTTGCGAAACTTGCCCATTAGGAAGTGAGGCATTCTGTACCACAGATCTAGGCCAGTCTGTAGTAAGTGTGGAAGGATGGGCACCGCTGGGTGTTTTGCCCATGTGGACGCTGATGAAGTCCACCTAACCTGCAATCGTCCCCATTTGTCCGCTGATTGTGTCCATTTGATCAAGTGGTTGGGTGGTTGCCCCTTCTAGTTTGCAGGAAGTCCAAGGGAAAATCTCCTGATGTCCTTCTGATTGACAATTGTCCATCGCCAAGCCCGCGTGGGTTGGTGTAGACGTAACGTGACTGATCTGACCAAAGATCTTCCAGTCTTCCATCACATGAATTTCATAGGGTCTAGGGTTACAAACCTCAATCGGAATGCCGTTAGGGAAGTCAAGTGGTATCACTCGCTTCTGATCTAAGGTTCCAATCTGCAAGGATCCTTGTCTAAGATTTAGGTCCACTGAGTGATCGTATAGCCAATCTTGTCCAAGGATTAAGGGTTCTATCAGGTCCCTGACCATTGGCCTGAGGATGATATGGTGCAGATTTCTTGTGAATCACCATAAAATCCTGTAACAAACATTCAATGACTTGGTTTAGAAAGTGAGTTCCTCGATTGCTCACTAACTCTATAGGCAATCCATATCTTGTAAAGACATTTTCAAATAAGAATTTTGCAGTCATGTGTGCATCATTCTTTTTCGTGGCTTTTGCCTCTACCCATTTGGTAAGATAATCTGTCGCAACAATAATGTATTCAGCATGTGTACCTTTTGCAGGGGGGTTATTGGGTCCTACAAAGTCTATACCCCACTTAGAAAATGCACTGTCCTCCCATCATGGGTTTCAATGGAATTTAATCTCTGCGAGTAGGAAATTGAGTTCTTTGGCACACATCACATCTCTTTACATAGGTATGCTCATCCATGTGAAGAGTGGGCCACCATAATCCTGCAAAGAGGATGGCTTTGATTATCCTATCGGGTCCAAAATGACCTCCTGCAACACCTTGGTGTGCAGTCTCTAGTATGCTCAGAGAATCACTTTCATGAACACATTGTCTTAGGTATCCGTCTCTTCCTCTTTTGTATAGATTATCGCCAATAAGTGAATAGTCCTGAGCTTCCTGCTCTAGACTGCGTTGATGTGCTAAAGTCATTCCTTGAGGGAATGTGTTCGTCCTCAAGTATGTCACTAAAGGTTCACTCCAGTCTGGTGTGAGAGACACGTGATATAATGTAGCATTTTCTACCGGTGGTCTTTCACAACAAACCAGGCATTCTTTACACAACTTGTAGACATCTGCTTCCATTGAAGGCCAATACACTCCTAGTCTATGCAGAGTCTGCAATGTACGATGTTTCCAATGATGTTGCTTTAGTGCACCTATGTGTGCTAATTGCAACCAATTCGCATGTTCTGATTCATCTACACAACAAGCAATAATCTTTTGATTATCCTGTTTATATATACTTCCTGTTATGATTTGATATCGTTGAGATTTGGTAATCTCTCCTTCTTTGATCCTTATCCTCGGATTCTTGGGTCCATATGTGAGAATAGGGACTATCGGCTTAGCCCATTCTGGTGCTATCTCAAGGTTAAATAAATATGCATCAGGTAACTCATCCACTACTCCTTGAGGAGCTTCTCCTGAGGTTAGTCTCGAGAGGTGGTCAGCTCTAAGATGTGTCTTTCCCTTCCTGACTACTACTTCAAAATCATACTCCATGAGTAATAGGAACCAACGTATTAATCATCCCGTGTTACATGGCTTATTAACTAAGTACAGTAATGCTTGATGATCTGTAAAGAACTTGAACTTGTTTGCCAACAAATAATGCCTGAATTTCTTTACTACGTAGATCATTCCTTATCCTTCTCATTCTGTCGTGGTGAAATTTCTTTCTACTGCGTTCAACTGTCTACTCGCGTAGGCTATGGGGAGATCTATATTACCTTCATTCGTGGGTTGTGCTAACACACATCCTATGGCGTAGTTGGATGCATCCACATGTACATGGAATACCTTACTCCAATCTGGGGTTGTTAATATAGGTGCTGAGCACAAACGTCATTTAAGTTCATTGAATGAATTCTCACACTCATCTGTCCATTCAAAGTTGGTCAAAAGAGAGTACAGAGGCTTAGCTATGATTGCATACATGTGTATGAATCGTCTATAATAACCACAATGTCCCATAAATGCCTGTACCTCTTTTATGTTGTTTGGTCTAGGTAGATCTGCAATCACCTTCACTTTTTCTTCGTCCGTAGAGATTCCATTCTTTGACACAATGTGTCCTAGAATTTTGCCTTGTCTGACTATGAAAACGCACTTTTCTGGGTTCAAACAAACCTGATATTCTCGACATTTGTCAAATATTTGTCTTAACTCTGGGATATGCGTCTGCCTGATATTCGAATGAGCACATAGGTCATCGATATAAACTTCCAAACTCTTTCGTAAGAATTCTTTAAAAACATGACACATGAGTCGCTGGAAAGTGGCGGGTGCATTTGTGAGCCTAAATGGCATCACACGAAATGCAAATATGCCCCATTCTGTGGCAAAAGCCGTCTTCTGTTGATCTTTTGGAGCAATGGCCACTTGATTATAGCCTGAGAATCCATCAAGAAAGCTGTAAACTTCCTTGCCCGCAACTCTTTCCAATAAATGTTCTGTGATAGGAAGAGGATAACTATGTCTAATCGTGGGGGCATTAACTTTTTTAAGGTTAATACACACACACAATTTTCCGTTCTTCTTGGGCACAACCACAATGGGGGATACCCATTCGGTATGCTCAATTTCATAAATGAATCCTGCTTCTATCAAACGGTCTATTTCTTCTTTAATCTTTGCAGCGTAATTATCATTGTACATTGTCGTCGTGATTAGGATTCAAGCCTTGGACATCAAATTAGAGAGACCAAACAAAGCCCTAATAAAAATGATTTTTATGAGCATGATGTTCGATATGGACATTATCAACACATCTAATACCGGTGAAATCTATCCTTTTATGTGGATCTGATTGCACATAAGCGCTCGATATGTTTTCTTTCTATTTATTGTTATTGAACGGTATGACTCCGGTTGTTTGAATGCTTTGAAATAGAGAGTATCAATGTAATAAAAGTAATGAAATATGAGTGCATGTAATTTAAGTGTGACTTATGTGTGCGTGGATGAACTTGTATATGTAAAGATTTATATATATGCATAAATGTGCTTTAAGTGGAGCATACAGGTCAGGATGATCCTATAAAGAAAGGAAAATTATATGATCAGAATTCATGTGCATGCGTTCTAGAGCTTGGAAGGGAACCGGATGAGGAGCAGGCAATCCTTGATCGGGGAGTCAGGGACTAAAATGGATATTCACGTGGAGGGATGAGTTTTAATGGGGAATGGAAGGACAAGAACGGCGGCAGGGAATTTCGAGCCGAGAAAAAAGGTGGGAATACAGGGGAACAGCAGCTTTAAGAAATATCTTGGAAGAAGCTACGCGCTGGCAGAGCTTGGAGAATTTGAGGGAATCAGAGCATGAGCTGCGGGATATAATTTTTTTTTGTGAATTATGGAAATTGAACCAAGATTCAATTGTCGAAGACTGCTGCTTATACTATGTGCATGTAGAGTTATTTAGGAGGAAAGCTTACAAAGAAGATTCTGAATTGCTCGCAGGTTCGAATTCAACAACAAAATAACAGAAAAAGTTTGACCTCTATGCAATGTCTGAGGGAGGAGATACAATGTCTGAAGGATTTAGAAAAAGAGCTCTGCTGTAATGGAAGTCTAGTTGAGGATCCGATAGGGGACAACAAGAAGGCGAAGAAAGACTTGGTGAGGAAGGAGAAGTACTGGCAGCTGTTGTCGAGGACAGAGCAGACTATCATGAGTATGATCCAGTGCCAAAGGAATGGAGAACAAGTGCTTCGCCTTTCAGTCATAAAAGGGAAGTGCTCCGCGGTCGAAAGAAGTTCAACTTAAGCTTATATTAAGGAGAAGCTGTGCAGAAGAATAGATTCTGTCATAACAAAAGAATAACAGAATGTCAGCTATCGAAGACATCTCTAAATGACAAAGGGATTAGAGTTACTGACATTTCTGTTCGACCTCGCATGATTGCAACTTGAGAGAACATCACAATCAAACAAATGATTAAGGAAGCCATCGCACTACGATTAATGCCCCTTTAAATAGTGCCACTGAGTTGTTGCCTTCTACATCATAATTCCATTATTCTGGGAACAAGGCCGAATTCCATACAGCAGCAGCTGGTATCTCTGCGGACAATTTCTCAAGGAGAAAACAGGTTCTAAAATCTTATTACTGCTTTGAAATGATATTTGTGATCTTTTGTTGTTATTAGATGATGGAGATACAGTATTGTGTTGGAGAATGTGAGATTACGATCTCTGAACTCTGAGCAGTCACCGCTTTAATGTTAAGCAATAAAAATGGGTTCAACATGTCTATCATGCCATCTGTATTGTATTTGAGGCAGTGAATAAACATAAAAATGCTTTGTGTTTATGTTAACTGTTTGTTAACATCAGAAAGAGTATGACTGTGTGATATCATATATTGCTTATATAGGAATTGTCTTTCGCTTTTCCTTATTGAAAATGAATCTCCTTTGATATTTGCATTTAGAATTAGAGATTTCAGACATAAAGCATGTTGTAAATAGGGACTTCTTCACGCAGTGTTTATACAACATACTCGCGAAATTGGATGCTTCATCAACTATGAAGTGTTCTTGTAACCCTTTTTCTTAGTCATTCGAATGAAATGCTTCATGTCTTGGCTAGATGATTCACTTTCACTTTCGAACGCATTACTTCAAATTTGATTAAACTTTTTTATGACACCAAAAACATGAATTGCTAGTGTATATAGCAGCCTTTCCTTGATCCTGAGATTTGCCTTAGGATACGTTGAATGATATAAGAACTTAGAATACGAGATCTTTGGAAGTCTAGGACACGAATCTACTTACACAGCAGCGTCGCAAATATTGAATAAAATTTAAAGCATGTGAATTACTAAGTGGCATTCAAAGATGACTGCAATAGGTTACAGTTTAATACTCTGAACGAGTAGAAGAACCTTACGAATGCATAGTTAGACTTAAAGATTACAGTTCTTATAAAGGAGCAGAACAAATTTGGAAGAAACGATTTGATCTTTCAACTCATGCGTGAATACTTCAAAGGTTCGTATGGTTTAGATCACCATATGTGGACTTACTTTCTTACTTTCGTGCTATGAAAGAGACTTTCAAATAGGATTTTGTTTCTAAATGCGTGTTGTTGACGATAGACTTACAAAAGAGACATAGGTGTCCTTCTTGCTTTGAATTACTAGATGTTTACTTATGAACCCCTTTCTAGCAAGAATAAGTTGGTTTTTGTTAATATCTTGCTTCATGAGTAAAGAATCTCTACTCGTGTCCTCCTTTCCATGAACCCCTCGACAACGTGTATGGTTTTTGTTTCGTAGGTTTCACATCTGGAGTCATAGGGATTCTATGAGAACATATGTCTGGATCTACTCCTTTCAAATCTTTGTAACTCCAAGCGAACACATCTCTATATTCGCGCAATAGGGCGACTAATTCTTCTTCTTCTTCATTCGTCAAATCATATCCTATGTTTGTACATTTTTCTTCTTCTCCTTCTATGGTGACTATTATTTTCTTGGTTTTCTCTCGATTATCATATAATTCTCCAACGTGAGCTTTTCTGTTAGGCATTCGTTCCATGATTCTTCTATCTCATACTTCTTGAAGTTCTCAGGAACTTCAAACAAGGATTCTTCTTCTTCTGACATGGTTTCTTTCTTCTTTCTTTTTTTTCCTTCACTTTTAGTGGTCACTTGTGTGGCTAACCTCACCTCATTCGTAATTTCTTCGTGCCTCTGAGGGTGAGTTTCTACTTCGTAGAAATATTCTTCTTCTGATGCAAAGGGTGGGTCCGTAATAATTGACTCTAGATCAAAGTCACTTGCATCCTCAAATGCATCGGTGTTGGGTTCACACTCTTCTAAAACTGAATCACACATGATTGGCTCGATCGTGAAGACAGAAATGCCATAGCCATCCTCGTCATAGTGGGGTGTCCATTGTACTTCATTGATGGCTACATCCATGGTTGCTAGGAGTTCTGCCCAACCATGGGGTTCAAACTCCTCATCTGGAAATACTAGAGGTGCATAAGCTAGGTCTTGAAGAGTTCGTGGGTGTTGTTCTGCACCTAAGGTCCTCGCTTCTAACCGTTCTTCCTCTTGTTTGGCTACCTTACAAATCCATAAATGAGTATCCTCATGCAACCATTAAGGTTCTGACTCTAATGAGTGTACCGATTCCGTTTCTACCTGTGTCTTATGGATGGTGTTCCATTGTATTGGGGGTACGTCTCTATGGGAATAGTCTTTAAGATTGACTTTAGTAGTCACTCCTAAATGTTGCAAGTACAAAGAATTAGTTCCCCAATCTTGTACAATTTGCAACTGACACATGAATGGTCGTCCCAATATCATCTCGTAAGCATGATTTTTACTAAAATCACAAATGGCAAAGGTATGCTCAAATTCCACACCACAAGTGGTGAGAGATATGCCTTCTAGTAAGCCTAGTGGTTTTTCTATGTGTCGATCAGCCATTTGTAGCTTCATCCTGGTAGGTCTTAGAGCTGGCTTACCCCAATGTTTCCACAAAGCGGTGGTAGCAATGGCTACTCCGGCTCTGAATCTAAGATGGCTTTCGTGGTGTAGCCCTGATGGGTTATTGGAAGATAAGTGTTACCTTCCTCTCCTTCACTTACATCTCCAATCTTTTCTACAGGTATCTCTGGTACCTTCTTATGTGACCCTATCTGTGAGAGAGTAGTAGCAAGCTCTGGAACTTGATTTGCTACATGTTTCCACAATTCCGGTTTTACCTTTAACAACTCTTCTAGGGTGAGATTACACTGTACTTTGGTATTCTTGATTACTTGCATGTTTCTAGGGATCACAGAATCGTCATTCCTCACTATTATCGTGGGTGCTCTCATACTAATAGACTTTGCTTCCCAAGGTCCTGTGAACTGAGGTAATTCTTGCAAAGAATTGGATTCAAAACCTGTGTGCTCACTCAGTTGTTCTTCCTCTACATCATCGTAAATAGAGGGGATGTCTTGGGGAAATTGCTCCTGCAATTCGTCTATTTCATGAATAGGAGGATGAGTTCCTTGTTATTTTCTCCACTTTTCTTCTTGGATTTCTCTCAAAAATTCATGTGAATATTTATGTATGGAAGACAAGTTGTCTTCACCTTCTGTGTTGGGTACTTGAGACAGGGATGGTGCATTCTTTTCCTGTGTCACTGGGATAGGGTTCCTATGCTGATCCTTTCTCTCTTTGCTTTCTATCAAGTATTCTAGCCTCTCCATTAGTCCTTGAAAGTGTAGTTCTAGTTTTGCCATGTTATTCCAATTTAGATATCTAGAGGCTTCGAACATTGCCTGTGCTAATTCTACCATCTTCATACAAAGTTTAGTCCTCTCAATTTCTAAGTCTGCACGAGGGTAGTTCTTACTCATTTCAGCTACTTGAGGTCCTTCTTTTATCCTAGCTTGATATGCACGAAACATCATGTCTAGGTTTTCAAGTATGGGTTCTGCTAGAACTGATCCTGATGTTTGAGCTAGGTTCTCTTGATTCAATTCTTGTGAAGTCAATTCTAGTATCTTGGCTCTCGATTCCTTCAAACTTCCTTCCAACTCAGTTATCTTCTTACTCCACTTTCTCTTAATCCTTTCTCTAGAATCTTTCCAAGACTTTGTCTTCTTACTGCTAGATTCTACAACTTCATTAGTTCCGGCTACTTTCTCAGCATTAGGCTGTTGATTCTATAAGAGCGCCTGGGCTCTGGTTCTAGCTTGGATAGGCACGTATGTAGGGTTGGATCCATCTGTGTTGTTTACAATACCTATCACGTTGATTGGTGTCACATTTGAAGCGTTAACTGGGTTCTTAGGACAATGTTCTTTGCCACAATCGACACAAAAGCCTTGTATATTATAATACTGTGAGTGTCCTGATATCGGAGGATGTGGGCAATCGTTTATGAAATGATCTCCTTGGCACCTAAAGCATGGTCCTCTAGGGCCCTGTGGTCTTTGCTATCTCAATTGGGGCCGTGGATTTGGGTTTGTGTACATCACATTAGCGTAGTCGGGCTCCCAACTAGGTTCCACTGGTGGACTATCGTATTGATGTGTCTCTACGTGTTCTGGTGACTCCGTGTAATACGCGGGTGGACTATCTACATGAGTAGAGTCAAAACTATTTGAGTTTGGGTCACTCTCTGTGATCAAAGGTGAAGAAGGCACTAAGGCCCTACTTAAGTTCTCTTCTGCAGCAGCGTACTTGACTGAGATGACATTAGCTGGTGGGAGTGGCTGCTGAGCTAGAACACGTTGAGGTCTTTGTTGAGCCTGATATGGGTAGTTCTGAGGGGGCCTATAGTAATAAGGCTGAGCATTGTATTGGCCTTGATACCTACCTAGCGGCGGGTATGCTTGTGGGTAGTTCTGTCTTACTCCTTGTTTGTTATAAGGGCAGTCTTGAGCCGTGTGATTTGTGTATCTTCTCTCAATTGTACAGTACTGGCCACTAGGGTTGGCTTGCGGTTGTGTTGCATTGGGGCACACGTTTGCCATATGATCACCACCACAGGTGTAACAACGCTTGTTTGTTGTTACCCTAGGCATCTGTTTACTAGAAACTCCTAGTTTCTGGGCCACTTTCTCTGCTAGGTCCTCTATCGAGCTAGACAATTTTGTGGATGCTAGAGAGGAACAATCTGATTCCTTATAGACCTTCGAGAGTTCCAACTCATCTCCTAAGTTATCCTCAATGTCTATACAGATTCTTACACACTGCTCTAGCGTTCTGGGTTCTTTTAAGTACACATAGGAGCATAGTTTAGAGCTCAGCAGGCCATCTAATAACAATGACACTTGCTTGGCCTGTGAAGGTAGCTCTTGTACTGGACATCTTTCAACATATTGTCTAAAACTACGTCCTACCAGTCTAACTGTTTCTTGAGGGGTCTGTTTGAAGCTATGAATCAACGAAGACGTGTCATGTCTAATCCCACTTTTAGAGAATTCAGTGATGAAAGACTCTAAAAAGTGATGGATATCTCTAAATTGCCTTTGTTGCAATGGTTGGAACCAAGTTAAAGCTGTATTCTTTAACGTTAGTTCAAAAGCATTATATTGCGTGAACATGTCTTCGACTTGCTCTGCTCTTAGTACTTGCTTAAATTCAGCCACATGGTCATAGGGATCTCCTCTCCCATCAAAGTAGTTTTTCATGGATTTTACTAACTGAGTGGGTCTCAATATTCTTGCGTGTTCACATGGTCTAGGTAGAGGAAAATCATCTCTACCACCTGGAATTCTTTGTCTTTCCACTCGGTCTGTGTCTATGGTGGTTCTATCTCTTCCTATGGGATGATTGAAGCTTACTTCAAGTCTTTCTTTGTTTTTCTCTCTTTGATTAGCATGGACGGAGGATGTTCCTGCCCCTTGATGACTCGCGTTTACGTTTGCTCGAGATGGAGGGAATACTAATTCGCCTCTCCATGTGTATGTGTTCCTAGCGTGATCAGGTACCACAAAGACTCTTTTTGAAGTCTCATCCAGGTATACAACCTTTCCAGGTGCATCTGGGTCCATGAACTCGTAGATTATAATGGAGCCTACTTCACTAGGTTGTTCCGTTCTGTACCTCCAAAATGCTTCGTCTGTTTCTTTGTTTACAAATAATTCTATGCTCCTGTTGTCCTGAGGGGTCCAATCTGGAACCAGTACTCGTGTCAATACAGATTTCCCTCTAGGTGTTCTAGCTTCTTCTAATGGTTCTTTTCCTTGTGCTCTTGCTTCTATCTCTAACTGAATTACGCCAAACTCATTGGTATTGTTTGGCTGAGTACTTAGGATGTACATTGTACCTTCCTTGTCTATGTATGCGTCTCTCTCAAATTTCACCACTGGGCACTCCAATCCAATGGGTTGGTCAAGATTGTGCATTTGCACTACCTGTCTTCGCAAACCATCCTCATAGATGCGGGCACCTAATCGGTTGGTTCGGAGAAACTCTAATTGAGTCCTATAGGGTCCTTCAGGCTTTTCCAAGTAAGCTACATTCGACCCTACTTCTGGTCTTTCTGTGCTAAAAGCCATTTCCGATTCACTCATATCTGAGCTCTCGTAGGGATAACTAGTGTTCAATTGTTGTGCCCACGATCGTGCAGTAGTTCCTATGCTTGCTTCTGATGATCTAAGGCCTCGTCGGTCTGACTTACCTATATGTTTGCCCGATCTCAGGTTCATTAATTTACTTCCTTGCACGCTCAGCACACGCTCAGATCGTCAATGATTCTTTGATCTTACTTTCTTGATTCTTTTTAAGTGCCTTTAAGTTCTTGCCTTGTCTTAACTGTATGCGTCAAGAATCGACTTTCTGTGGTACTTTTGAGTTCTCCTTCCATCAGACTTAGGTTCTTTTTCTTTAGGTTTTCGTCTCAAACACCTTTACTTTAGTCTTAAGCTTGAGAAATTAACTCTCTTAAACTTGAGCGTTCCTATCGTCGTTAATCCACAATGCTACCGTTTAGCCTAAGCTAAGAATTGACTGAGGGGGTTGAGTAATCTTCCAACCTCTAGTCAGCTTTGTTGGTTGCCCTGATGCCCAAGAAGCCGCGCTTCCCAAGCTTCGCATTCCTCACTGCCTTGCTTTGCTTTGCTTTGATTGCCCTTGCTAGACCTGGAAAAATTCAATGTTAGACCAATTTCAAATGGATGATCAAGCTCTTGAGTATATACACTGTTAAAGTCCCTTAACCTTTGGCAAAGTTTTCTTCCAAAGCCCCCTTTCTTTCCTAGTCCAACAGATGGTCAACCTCAAAAATATCCTCTCAAAAAATCAACGTATTCTTTCTAACGAGCTATAAAGCTCAAAAAACGGACTTCGGATGAGAAAGATATGAGCGTTCAGGCCCTCGGGGGTAAAAACTAACAAACAGGTTTTTCTTTCCCTATGAGCTAAGGGGTCTCCTATGAGACTAATCACCCAAAAATTTTCAAAAAATAGTCCCAAAATTGGCCAAAAATTGAAACCCTAAAATTTGCGTTTGGGGTGAGCAATCGCGATGGTCTAAGATGATCGTGATGGTCTGGGACCGTCGCGATGGTCTAGGCGAACCGTCGCGATGGCGTGATGCGCGAACCGTCACGATGGTCTGAAGTGCACGGTCGCGATGGTCTAAATGTAAGCAATCACGATGGTCGGGGTGAGGCGTCGCGATGGTCCGATTGAGTGAACAATCGTGATGGCATCAGTCAACGGTCAACGTGAACCGTCGCGATGGTCCGTAGTGAACCATCGCGATGGTCACAGATGCGATGGCGTGAGCCAATTGCAATGGTCCAAATTTTGAGTTATCGCAATGGTGTAAGGATCTCGTCGCGATGGCGTGGCTAGTGAAAGATTTTTAGCCTTCCATAGGTCTTGAGTTCGGTTTGGTGTGATCCCATCTTTAGGTCCATGCGTGAGTATAGGGATCAACTTTTCTGCCCATTGGGGACATACTTCGAGGTTGAACAGGTAAGTGTCAGGCAAATCATCCGGTACTCCTATGGGTGGTTCTCCATGTGTCATTCTTGATAGGTGATCTGCTCTTATGTGGGTATTTCCTTTCTTGACTACTACTTCAAAATCAAATTCCATCAACAGTAGAAACCATCGTACTAGTCATCCCGTATTACAAGGCTTATTGACTAAGTACAGTAGGGCTTGATGATCAATGAAGAAATTGAATTTGTTTGCCAATAATTAGTGTCGAAACTTCTTTACTGCATACACCATCCCTAGGCCTTCTCTTTCAGTCGTGGTGTAATTGCGTTTTTCTTGATTCAATTGTCGGCTGGCATAGGCTATAGGGTGATCTAACTTTCCTGTATCTGCGGGTTGAGCTAGGATACAACCAATGGCAAACTTGGAAGCATCTACATGAATGTGAAAGGGCTTGTTCCAATTAGGTACTCGAAGGATTGGGGCTGAACTCAATCAACTTTTTAATTCGTTAAAGGCCTTCTCACATTCTTCAATCCAGTTAAACTGAGTCAATAATGCATAAAGAGGTCTAGCAATTATGGCATACATATGTATAAATCTTCGGTAGTAACCGCAATGTCCCATAAATGCTTGCACTTCTTTAGTGGTATTTGGTCTCTGTAAATCCAGAATCACTTTGATTTTGTCTTCATCAGTTGAAATTCCATTTTTAGAGACAATATGTCCTAATATATTTCCTTGTCGAACCATGAAGACGCATTTTTCTAGGTTGAGGTATACTCTATATTGTCGACATTTGGCAAAGATCTTTCCTAGTTCAGGGACATGCTCTGATCGTATAGCTGAATAAGTGCATAAATCATCCACTTATACCTCCATACTCTTTCTCAGGAACTCCTTGAATACATGGCACATCAATCTTTGGAAAGTGGCTGGGACATTAGTTAGGCCGAAAGGCATAACCCTAAAGGCATACACTCCCCATTCAGTTGCAAAGGCTGTTTTATGCTGGTCCTCAGGAGCAATGGCTACCTGATTATAACCTGAAAAACCGTCCAAAAAACTATAAACTTCCTTCCCTGCCACTCTTTCCAAAAGATGATCCGTAATGGGTAACTATCTCTAATGGTGGCAGCATTTACTTTTTTCAGATTTATGCATACTCTTAACTTACCATTCTTTTTTGGTACGACCACCAAAGGTGATACCCATTCCGTGTGTTCAATCTCATATATGAACCCAACATCTAACAGTTTATCTATCTCTTCTTTGATCTTTGTTGAGTAAACATCATTATAAGTGTATGGTCTTTGTTTGGAAGGTTTAGCTTCAGATGTCATAGGGATTCTATGTGCACATATGGAAGGTTCTACTCCTTTCAAATCCTTATATGTCCAGGCAAAGACATCCCTGTATTCCCTTATGAGGCGGATTAACTCTTGTTCTTCCTCCATTGAGAGATCCTCTCCTATAAAAGTGCATCGTTCTTCTCCTTCCTCTAAGGTTACTACTATTTTTTTGGTCTGTTCTTTATTGTCATATGCTATTCCTGGTTGTGCTTCTCGTTTTGGCATTTGAATAGCAATTCTTCTCTCTTCTACTTCATATTTTTTCAAGTGGGCAGGCACTTCAAACTGATCCTGTGGTTTGTTTTCTCCATCTTCTCGTTCTTTATCTAATCCGGGCTCTTCTTCCTGTGTCAGTTCTTGATTTACTTCTTTAGCTATGACACTTACTTCTTGATTTTCATCTTCTGGTTCCATTGGCTCTTGCTCCATTTCAATACTCTCATAGTCCTCCTTCCATTCCTTTTCTATCACTTCCCCTTCTTCGGCCTCTTGAAGAACTACCACGTATAGACTAACGTCATATCCTTCCTCATCAATGCATTCATTCATGGTTATCACTTCTTCGTTTACACACACATCGAGAGTAGCTGAAATCTCCATCCAACCATGAGGTTCAATTTCTTCATCTAGGAATATTTGAGGCATATAGGCTGGATCTTGTACAGATCTAGCAACTCCTTGCCTTTGCTGCCATCCTTTCCTCCTATCCTCTTCCTTTTTCACAGTTTGGCATATCCATAGATGAGTGTCTTCGTTCATCCACGATTGATCACTTGAATCTATACTATGAATCAACTGATCATCTTCCTCCTTATGAATCTGATTCCATTGTAAGGGGGGAACATCTTGATATGTATATGTGTGGAGATTTATTCTTGTGGTGGTTCCTTCATGCTGTAGGTATACAGCGTCTTTTCCCCAATCTTGCACTACCTTTAGTTGTCTCATGAAAGGTCTTCCAAGTATCATTTCAGAATTGCTAGCCCTTTCAAATTGACATATCGCTAAGGTGTGCTCGAACTCAACTCTGCAAGTGGTAAAAACTACCCATTCCAATAATCCCAAGGGTCGTTTAGTGTGTCTGTCTGCCATTTGTATCTTCATGCGCGTTGGTCTTAAAGCTGGTTTTCCCCATTTCTCCCAGATTTCTCTAGTAGTAATTCCTACTCCAGCTCCAGAATCTAAGATGGCTTTAATAGTGTAACCTCTATAGGTAATTGGAAGGCACGTGTTTCCTTCATCTCCCTCACTAAAATCTCCAACCTTGTCGACTGAGATTTTTAATGTGTTTACTTCATCAGACGTCTCCGTCTCTTTTGCCTTGATCTCCAACTAGCTGGTTAATTTCTCCTTCAAATGTGGTTTGACCTTCAACAGTTCTTCCAACGTCAGAGTGCAAGGGATTTTTATTTTCTTAAGATGTTGTATGATATCCGATGTTTTGACTGATGGGTTCAGTTCTTTTTTCTTTATCGAGGGAATACAATATAATTCTGAATTATGTTCATATTCTCCTGTGTAATTTGGCAAAACCTTTACACTATTATTTTCCTTGTCACTTGGATCAATTTGTATTAATTCTTCTGAATTCAGTTCAGGTATGGAGTCTTCAATTTCACCTTCTGCTTCTAGCTCCTCAAAGGGTGGTTCTATTCCTTCCACTTTCTTCCACCGGTCTTCTTGGACTCTTGCCCACAAATCTTTAGGCCATTCCCCTTCTACTTCGGGAACAATGGATCCTTCCCTTTTATCCTCGCAGAAATTTCCATTATGTGTCTCACCTGCTTCGGGTTTCTTTGGGTCCTTAGGGATGACACATTCTTGGAATTCTTTTTTGGGAATTCGCGAATTGGGCGGTTGAAGAATAGGTTTTTCTAAGGTCTGTTGGGCTACTTCAATTAAGTTTTTGCATATCTCCAACCTTTCCTTCTCTAAGTCACCTCTAGGATATTCTCTTTCATGTTGTTCGATGGTAGGTCCTGCTCTTATTCGTGCCTTGTACGCGTGAATCCACATGGCTAATTCTTCAGGCATGGGATCTGCTAAAACTGATCCTACCTCTTCTTTTTTTGACTTTCCTTTCCGAATTTCTTCTTCCTCTTCTTATTTCTTTTTTGGATTTTGTTCGCTCTTTTCATTTTACTTCTTTTGTTGTAGTTCCTTTTCCTTCATCCTATCTCTACGGTTCTTCCATCTCTGTGTTCGTTTACTTGTAACACTTTTCTCAGGCTCCTCCGAGTCTTCAACTATTTGAGTTGTAGGTATGTTCCTTTCTCTATCACCTTGATCATTTTCTTTAGTTTTGTCTGGGGTCTCTCTAGCTTTGGCTCTAGATATTGCTTTCAACGATACAGTGTACTCCTTATCACTCCCTGATGACTCTATCACGTTAATCTGCACGTTAGAATTAACTTTGTTGGGGTTCTTGGGGCAATCTCGGAAAAGGTGTTCTTTACCACAATCACTACAGTATCCTTCCCAGACTCGCTGTGGTGGTGGTGGGTTTGGTAGTGTACATTCTCTGATATAATGATCACCTCCGCATCTATAACATGGTCCTCTAGGTACAGGCGGTCTATTCATAGGTCGGGGGGGTATGAATGCCTTGGGGGCTGTGTACATCAATGACACATAATCCTGCTCATATCCGTAGGAACTATCTAGTGCTTCCATGCCATATGCATATGGTTCGTACATTTGTCCATATTCTATCATAGAGCTCTCATAACTGGGATAGTTTCCTTGACTATGGTCATAAGATGAGTCATATGGTTCATTGCTAGACAATGGTGTGGCTGGGACTATCGCTCTCTCTAAGTTTTCTTCAGGTTGATCTATTTTCACTCGGACAACATTTTGAGGATGGGGCGGTTGTTGTCCTAACACCGGTTGTGGTTGATTGTACCCTTGATAAGCATATGGTCGTGGTACTGGTGCCTGCTGCTGATATGTGGGATATCTAAAGGCTTCACCTCCTTGATCTCTCTGAGGGTATCCGTAAGGTCTCCTGACAGGTTGTATAGGTCTTGATTGCCTATTGTAAGGACAATTTTTTGTGCTGTGATTTGTGTATTTTTGTTCTATGCTGCAATATTGTAGAGGGTCTGGAACGGGTGGTCTATTGTAAGCATAGGCAGGTGGTGGGATTACTCCCCTAGTGCACAAATGAGAAGGATGATCTCCTCCACAATGCATACATCTTCTAAGCATGGGCACTCTCATTGGGTTGTTGGGGTAGTTCCTCTATCCTTGAATGTTCAACTTCTTTGCTACTAAGTCGGCTATTTCCTCTACATTGTTCTTAGGGTTTGATGTGCTGCTGGCTGAATCTTCACTTTTGATACTCCCTTGAGGTATTTTCAGATCCTCCGATAGGTTGTCCTCTAGGTCAATACATTCTTTCATACATTCTTGCAAGGTTTGAACTCTTTTCACGTATACCAAAGATCTTAATGATCCGTTCAATAATCCTTCCAGGAACAATGACACCATCTTGTTTTGAGTGGGTCTCTCTTCAATAGGGCATCTATCCACATACTGTTTGAATCTTCTTGCTGCCAATCTCACTGATTCTGTAGGAGCTTGCTTAAAGCTATGGATCAATGAGGAAGAATTATTTTTAATCCCAGATTTAGTGAATTCCTCAATCATTTCTTGGTAGACTTGCTCCATGTTTCGAAAATTATTAGGATCTAATGGCTCGAACCAAGCTAAAGCGGTGTCCGTCAAGGTTAAACCAAAAGATTCATATTGAATCAAGAAATCTTCTACTTGTTCGACTCTGATTACTTGGTTAAATTCAGCTATATGATTGTAAGGTTCATTAGAGCCATCATAGTGGTTTCTCATGCATTTGGCAACTTGAATTGGCCTTAATCTTCTTCCTACTTTGGGCAGTCTAGGCATCACTGGGGAAACGGGTCTTCCAATGGGTATACCTGGTCCTATTGCTATAGGTGGTCTAACTGGGGCAAGAATTCCATTCCATGGGTCAACAGGTGGTTGAGGCCGATAATGGGGGTTATTTGCAGGCATAGCAAACTGTACATGTGGTCAAACCGGGATTTGTGTTTGTTGTGTTTGTCCTGACTGTTGGAATGATTTATCCTGAGAGGTTCCATGTGGGTTTCGTGAAGTAGTGGCTTGATACCTCGGGGGAAACACTGGAATGTTCTGATATTTCAACCCGGCTCTCTCTGAATCTGTCAAGGGCCAATACCTTCTCTTGTTTTTGTCCAAATACGTGACGATGGTGGGGAAGTCAGGATCTTGTAACTCATAGATAGTCACTGGGTTAGGGCTTCTTCCCATAATGAAGAGTGGGCTCTAAGGAGATTTTCCATTTCATTGATCAAGTACACATCCATCAAGGAGTCATCTTGAGGAACTAGGTCTCCTCTCCCAACCCTAACAACAGTAGATCTCCCTCTAGGTGTGGTCACTTGCACTTCATCTCCTTCTTCATTAAGGTTATGAGCAGTGTTTTCTTCCCCAAGCTCATTGATGTTTTCGGGGTGTTCTGTAACAACATACTGGATGTCTCTTTTATCCATATAAAATCCTCCTGAATACTTAACTGCTGGCCTAGGCACTATGTAAGCATATGAAGCTTTCTTTAGTCTGGCCACTGATCGGTTTAGTCCATCTAGGTATATGGGTATCTCAAGTTGATTGGTGGTCACATATTCTAAAGATGTCTGATATTCTCCCTCAATAATTGACATCATGCCAATGATTGGTACAGTGTTTTGCATATCCTCTGAAGCCATAGGAATTTCTTCTTCTGACTCACTAGAGGTTTCAGAATAATGTGAACAGCTACTTGGTTCAGCTACACTTCCTACAGAAGAGATCACACTTCTTCGGCTTCCTAGGGTTCTCCCAGATCTCAGGTTCATCCACTTAAAAGCTCTGATCAACCTTTGCCAACCTCTAGCTTCTAGAGATCTTCACTATGGGTCAAAATTCTAAAAAAAAAATTAGTTGGGACAGGACTAACTGTGAGTCCTCAAGTCACGATACTTGACAACAAAAAAGTTCACGATACTCGACCTTTGACTCAGACGATACACGATAGACACGATACACGATACTTCATGGGAGACGATATTCAATACTTAAATAAACACGATACTCGATACACGATATTTGAGATCACACGATACACGATACTAGCTAGGTATCGCGATCGGGAAAACTCGATAAACACGATACTTGAATAAACACGATACTCGATATACGATACTTGAGATCACACGATACACAATACTGGCTAGGTATCGCGATCTGGGAAACACGATACTCGAATAAACACGATACTCGATACACGATACTGCTAGAAAGGGGTAGAGGCTGAAAAGTTGAAGAGAGTGACTAAGAACAGCGCATTCATAGTCACTGGTGGCGTGTGTGGCAGCCCAACTGAATGCAACAACCCAGATTTGTGATGTACGGGATATCAAGGGGAAAACAGAAGCAAAGGACTTACATCGGATAAAATAACAAATTCTCTGACAGTCCTTACTGCTTCTTCGACCATTGGGTGCGTGTATTCAGAACTCTTAAACAAGCTGAGGACAAGAAGTAAAGCCTGTCAAGGGACGACAGAGACAAAGAGGGGGAGAGTGTTGCAGAGCAGAGAGGCACAAAAGAGGAGCCCCAAAATTTTCAAAATTATTTGGCACATTTTTCTTCTTCAAAGTCTTAGGAAATTCCCTCAAGCCATGTAAATGCACTAGAGGAGTCCTCTAGATGCATAATCCCAACTCATTGTACTATATTCCTTGTAAATTAGTAGGAAATTCACTTTTTAGGAATAAAGTGCCGATCTCTTGTGTGAAAGGGCCAAATTTAGGGCACATGTATATAAGTCACTTGGTGACTCTTTGTAGACACTTTTTGCCATTGTAAAGAAGGAGAGCTCTTGAATCTCGAATTTGCCTCTTTCCTGCAGATTTCCATCTTCTCTTTGATCTTCTATGTGTGTGTAATTTTTGGAATGTGTGTGTAAGACTGTTGTCTACCCCTCCCCACTTTTTTTGAGCTACTGTAGTGTGAGTGTGAGCTTGTAGAAGTTGTGGCGTGAGTGTGGGTGCTTCCCACCATCAACTATTTTGGTCATAACTTGAAGCACAGTTGTCAGAATTGAGTGAAATCACTTCCAATAGATGTGTCTCTTCGAGAGCTTTGAAATGAGTATGTTATCAACTATATTGGAAGTTTGGAGTTGGGAGAAATCCTCGATTTACTAAAAACTATTGTAAGTGGTATCACCGCAAACACTTTGAGTCTTTCAGTAATTTAGGGAGGCGAATTAGTCTTTTCTCATACATGTAAGCTGAACCACTTCATTTTCCATCATGTGTGCACATGTCCTCATACACTTGGTTAGGTCGTTTGATAGGATTGACAAGTAAGCGTGTGTCAATTTCCCACTATACGCACTTGTGTTGCAAATGAAGTTTAGTCTCTTTGACACAAGTCCTTAAGTCTTTTTGGCTTAGGTACACACTTGTATATACACCTTGTTGCAGAGCAAGGAGAGCACAAAAGGCAGAGAAAAAGAAGGGCCCCAAAAGTTTTCTGATTTGGACACCTTATTTTTGTATCATAATCCTTTTGTAATATATTTTCCGATGTAAATGCACTAGAGGAGTCCTCTAGATGCATCCCCACAGAAGATTAGTAGCTTACCCATGTAAATTAGTAGGAACTTAGCCTTTTAGTGAATAAAGTGCCAGTCTCTTGTGTGAAAAGACCATTTTTAGGGCACATGTACATAAGTCAAATTGTGACTCTTTGTAAAGACTTTTTGGCCATTGTGAGAATCAAGAGCACATAAATTCGAATTTGTGTCTTCTCCTCTCTGTATCATCTTCTTTGTGAGCTTGTATGCATGTGTGTTGCTTGAAAAGAATGTTAGGAAGTGTTGTCTATCCATGAAAGCTTTTGTTTGCTGTGGTTAAGGTGTGTGTGAAGTGTAGCAAGTGTTGAAGTGTAGGAAGGTCATTCCCGCGACTTAGTATTTTGCTCATAACTTGAAGTAGAAGCGTCAGATTTGAGTGAAAATACCACCATTGGATGCGTCTTCTTGAGAGCTTTGAAACGCATATGCTATTTGCTATATTTGGCGTTTGGAGTCGAGAGAAAAGCTCAATTTATTGTTGGCTTTTGCACCAAGTATCGTGACACCATAACTGACAGTTGAAGCTTGTTTGGAATAGTCTTTACCTTGTTTGCACTCTTTGAGTAGCTTATATGCATTGATCGTCATTTGAATGCATGTCTTCATACACTCGGCTAGGTTTTGATACTCATCGGATTGATAATTAAAGCGTGAATCCCCACTATATGCACTTGAGGGGGATTGAGGTATAGTCTCTTTCTCCACAAGTCCCTAAGTTGGTTCTTAGGTACACACATTTTTTGGTGTTGTTGTCGGGGAGTGTTGAATCAAACCGAGGCATTTGTGTGATGGTAAGTAGCTTTTTGCATTGAAGCGAGAGGAGGAGTAGTGATTTTCTCTTCTTTGGTAAGTCACATTCACCCGTACTTACTACTTCTCACTCTTGAAGTGTGTGTAGTGAGTTATTAGTCTAGGGAAGTGAGTGGAGTGAGTAGAGTAGGAGGAGTAAGGGAGGAGGCTAGGAAGTTAGAGTAGCATTCAACCTTTGTCTTGTTGTTCTTTTTCAGTGTAGGAGAATTTTTCAAAGAGTATAAAACCCAAAAAAATATCATTTTTTAGTCACTTGTCTCTAGCACAAGTATCGTGAGAAGCTACTGTCGAGTATCGTGAGCAAAGATCTGGGCTTTTTGAGCTGCGCATAACGAGTCAGAGGGGTTAGAGAGCTGAGAGAGAGTTCCCAAGGTAAGCTCATTCATCATCCTCCCATCAGTGTTTCATAAATTAAACATATCAGAGAAAACGATTTGCGGTAAGTATCGTGAGAGTCCTCCAGGGATGAGAGAAGTCTATTTCTATGATACAGTTGGTGAGGAGAGGGTAGAGAAGCTTGATAAACACATATAATCATTCAAAATTCAAAACACACCTGCAAAAAACTAAAAAAAATGCCAAGTATCATGTTCTCCCGCGGTCAAGTATCGCAATACCTAGGTATCGTGATCTCCTGTGGTTGAGTATCGCGATACCTCGCAAGTATCGAGTATCGTGTTTTCCTGATCGCGATACCTCGCAAGTATCGAGTTGCCCGATCGCGATACCTCGCAAGTATCAAGTATCGTGTTTCCCCCATCGCGATACCTAGCGAGTATCGTGTATCGTGTGATCTCAAGTATCGTGTATCGAGTATCGTGTTTATTCAAGTATCGTGTTTATCGAGTTTTCCCGATCGCGATACCTAGCCAGTATTGTGTATTGTGTGATCTCAAGTATCGACCACCATTCCCTAGAGGACCGTGCTTCAGATGTCAGGGTGATCACCTCATTCGTGATTGCCCACTGCCTGCCCCTACACAACCTCAATCAGTGACGATTCAAGGCTTTTGCCAAGATTGTGGAAAGGAGCACCTTTTACGAGACTGCCCAAAGAATCCTAATAATATGCCGAAAATCACTCCTATCAATGTCGTAGGGTTAGTTGTAGACTCCACAGGAAGTGTGACGTCCACTACACCAGTGCAAGTGATCACTAGAGCCCAAGCCTTGCAACAGAACCAAAGCGTAGGCCAGGAAAAGAGCCCAGATGTTAGTGAAACAGAGAGTATGAAAAAGAAGAGGACTAGAGCTTGGAGAGATAGTTGTGAAAGAATGAAAAGACAATGGGCAAAGAAAATGAACGAACTTGAGGAAAGCCTAAGAGAAACGAGAGCCAGGATAACCGAACTCACATCTCAAACTCCCTCTCACACTGCCCCACCTCCATCATTCCCATCTCCATCCGAACTGCCACCTTCCAACCCGCTCCACCTAATCCCACCACCCCCTAGAGTAGGATCAGTCCTAGCAGATCCCACTCCCGAGGACCTTAACATGATGCTTTAAGCATATCAGGCCAGAATCCAAGAAGGGCCAAACATAATTGATCATGAAAAGTGCTACCCTAGAGCAGAACTAGAGCTTGAACGAACCAAAATCTGTGCTAAGATGGTGGAATTGGCTCAGACCATGTTTGAAGCCAGTCACCTATTTAACATCTCTAGTTCAGCGAAGACATAGTTGCACTTTGATGGACTATTAGAAAGAATGAGAAGTTAATTGCACAATCAGAAAAGGAACCCGCCTCTCAACACAAGGACAAGGCAAGTGAAAGAGCAGGTCTTTCTACCCAGGAAGCCTATGTGCCTAACTCTACGGAGCCAGACACATCATCTTCTATGAATCGGTTCACACCTGAATTCCTAAGAGAGATTCAAGAAGACAAATGGGCTAAAGAAAGTGAAGTCCCTCCTCCTATTGAACTTGTGGATGATGCACACGACCAATTCCCATAAGACATCCCATCCATTTATGAGAAGCAGGAGAGCACCCAATCTCAGGAAAGATTAGACTTTGAGTCTAACTCTCTACAAGAATTACCCCATTTCACAGGCCCATGGGAAGCTAAGTCCACGTGTATGAGGGCACCCATGGTCATGGTAAGAAACAAAAATTCAGTCATACCTAGGAACACGGAGGTAGTAAAGAATACTAAAGTGCATTGCAATCTCACGTTAGAAGAGCTACTCAAAGCTAGGCCCGAACTGTGGAAACATGTAGCTAAACAAGTACCTGAAATAGCTAAACCGCGTTCTCAGGTAGGTTCTCATAGGACAATGCCAGAAATTCCTATAGACAAGATAGGAGATATGAGTGAAGGTGAAGAAGGAAACACCTATCTTCCCATCACCCACCAACGATACACAACCAAGGCAATTCTCGACTCTGCTGCAGGAGTTGCAATAGCTACCACTTCCCTATGGAAGCGATGGGGCAAGCCAGCACTCAGGCCCACGAGGATGAAATTGCAAATGGCTGATGGTCACATAGAAAGACCCTTAGGCTTGCTAGAAGGAATAACTCTCACTGCTTGTGGTGTTGAGTTTGAGCACACTTTTGCTATCTGTGACTTTAGCAAAAATCATGCCTATGAGATGATTTTGGGAAGACCGTTTATGCGACAGTTGCAAGTAGTACAGGATTGGGGAACCAATTCCTTCTATTTGCAACACTTAGGTGTTACGACCAATGTGAATCTCAAAGATTATTCTCATAGGGATGTACATCCTATCCAATGGAATCCCATCCATAAAGCCAAAGATGATACTGAGTCGGTGCATTCCATAGGATCAGGATCCTCATGGATGCATGAAGACACCCACTTATGGATGTGCAAAGTAGCAGTAGAAGAAGAAAAGAGAGAAAAAGCAAGAGAAGTAGGTGCAAAGGAAACACATAGATCAATTCAAGACCCAGCCTATGCACCTATAGTATTTCCGGACGAAGAATTTGAACCCCATGGCTGGGCAGAAAATTTTAGCAACAATGGATGTAGCCATCAATGAAGAACAATGGACACCCCACTGTGACGAGGATGGCTATGACATTTCAGTCTTCTCCATAGAGCCAATCATGGGAGATGCAATTTTAGAAGAGTGCGAACCTAGCCCTGATGCATTTGAGGATGCAAGTGAATCCAACCTAGAGTCAATCATTATGGACCCACCTTTTGCATCAGATGAAGAATACTTCTATGAAGTCGAATTTCTACCCCAGAGACACGGAGAGCTTGCTAATGATGTGAGATTAACCACACAAGTGACCACCAAGAGTGAGGGCAAGAAAAGGAAGAAGAGAGAAGTCCCACCAGAAGAGGAAGAGTCTTTGTTTGAGGTCCCTGAAAACTTTAAAAAATATGAAATAGATGATAGAAGAGTCATGATAAGAATGCCTAAACGTGATGCTCAAGTAGGAGAGGCCTATGATAACAAAGAAACAACGAAGAAAATAGTGGTAGCCATAGAAGAAGGAGAAGAAAGATGCACTTACATAGGGCACGACCTGACACAAGAAGAAGAGCACGAGCTAATAGCTCTGCTAAGAGAATACAGAGATGTATTCGCTTGGAGCTACAAGGATTCAAAAGGTGTAGACCCTGACATATGCTCACATACGATACCCATGACTTCAGAGGCTAGGCCCTCTAAGCAAAAGCCATACACATACAATGACAACTATGCGGCCAAGATCAAGGAAGAGATAGATCGCTTGGTTGAAGCTGGATTTATCTATGAAATTGAGCATACTGAGTGGGTATCCCCCATCGTAGTGGTGCCCAAGAAAAATGGAAAGCTTCGTGTATACATTAACTTAAAGAAGGTTAATGCAGCCACAATTCGAGATAACTATCCGCTTCCTATCACAGAGCATCTCTTAGAAAGAGTAGCAGGCAAGGAAGTATACAACTTCCTTGATGGATTTTCGGGCTACAATCAAGTAGCCATTGCTCCGGAAGACCAGCATAAGACAGCTTTTGCCATAGAATGGGGCATATTTGCCTTTCGAGTAATGCCATTTGGGCTTACCAATGCTCCAGCAACCTTCCAAAGATTGATGTGTCATGTATTTAAAGAGTTCTTGAGGAAGAATTGGTCTATGTTGATGATCTTTGTGCGCATTCCAACATTAGACAAACGCATGTACCTGAGCTCAGGCAAATCTTTGACAAATGCAGAGAATATCAAGTCTGCTTGAGCCCAGAAAAGTGTGTTTTCATGGTCAGGCAAGGCAAGATTCAAAGACACATAGTGTCAAAGAATGGCATATCCACTGATGAAGAGAAAGTGAGAGCCATAGCGGAGCTACCTAGGCCAAGGAATGTCAAGGAAGTACAAGCTTTCATGGGGCACTGTGGTTATTACTGACGGTTTATACACATGTATGCCATCATAGCAAAGCCTCTGTATGGACTTTTGACTAACTTTGAGTGGACTGGTGAATGTGAGAACTCCTTCAATGAACTTAAACGACAATTGTGTTTAGCACCAATCTTGACTACACCAGATTGGAATAAACCCTTTCATGTTCATGTGGATGCATCCAATTATGCTATTGGATGTGTACTCACACAACCTACTAGTGAAGGTAATATGGATCTTCCGATTGCCTACCCTAGTAAACAATTGAATGTAGCTGAACGGAATTATACCACTACTGAGAGAGAGGGATTAGGCATGGTATCGCAAATAAGTTTAAATTTTTTACTGACCATCAAGCATTGTTATATCTCGTGAACAAGCCATGCAATACAGGTAGATTAGTAAGATGGTTTCTCTTACTAATGGAATATGACTTTGAGGTAGTGGAAAGGAAAGGGAAGACTCACTTGAGAGCAGACCGCCTCTCTAGGCTCACATCTGGAGAAGCCCCACAAGGAGTATCAGATGACCTTCCTGATGCTTACTTGTTTAATCTGGAAGTCATACCTCAGTGGGCTAAGCCATTAGTGCCAGTATTGACATACGGGCCTAACCACCCAATCATAAACACTCAAAATAGGGAAAAAGTAAAAGCCCAAAAATACCAGATCATGGCTGGAAGCATGTACAAGCACACGGATCAAGGGATATTGGCTTGTTGTGTGGAAGAGGACGAGTACACTAAATGGTTGCAATTAGCACACATAGGTGCATTAGAGCAACACTACTCAAAGCAACAAACCCTACAAACACTAAGGAGACTCGGAGTGCATTGGTCGACTATGGAAGCGGATGTCCAAAAGTTATGCAAGGAATGCCCAATTTGCTGCACTAAACCACCTCTGGAACATGCCACTCTTTATCAGGTGTCCTTAGTCCCAGATTGGAGTGAACCACTAGTAGCTTTCCTAAGGACGAAAACATTCCCTCAAGATATGACCTTGACGAGACAATGAAGTTTGGAACAAGAAGCCCTAGATTACTCACTTATTGGTGATAATCTATAGAAGCGTGGTAAAGATGGTTACCTAAGATTGTGTGTCCATGAGAGTGAATATCTCAAGATCTTGGAAACTGCTCACCAAGGTGTAGCAGGAGGACACTTTGGACCAGATCGGGTAATCAAGGCAATCCTATTTGCGGGCTTCTGGTGGCCCACCCTTCACATGGATGCACATACCTATGTGAAAAGATGTGATGTTTGTCAACGAACTCAGTATCCTATACGTAAAGATGAGATGCCACTAAAACCTATGATGGGTGGACGTGCATTCTCTAAGTGGGGAATATACTTTGTAGGTCCTATTAATCCCCCAGCTAAGGGTTCACATGCTGAATACATCATAGTTGCCACAGACTATCTCACCAAGTGGGTAGAAGTAAAAGCTACGACAAAGAATGATGCTCAGACGACCGCGAAATTTTCATTTGAGAATGTGTTCACCAGATACGGGTTACCCATAGAGCTAGTAAGTGATAGAGGCACTCATTTCTTGAATGAAGTTATTGAAAATCTTCTCCAAGAATTCTTGGTTATACACAAGAAGTCTGCCCCCTATCACCCACAAGCTAATGGCCAGGCTGAAAGCACAAATAAGATCTTGTGCAATGTGTTGACCAAACTAGTGAACAATAAACGCTCTGATTGGGACAAACAACTACACCATGCTGTTTGGGCATACAGAGTTGCCTATAAAACGGTACTCAAAGCCACACCCTTTCAGATGATATTTGGCCAAAATGCGGTGCTACCTTTGGACTTCTTGATTCCCACATTGAGGGTAGCACAGGAGCATAAGTGGACCGGTCATGAACTCTCTTTGAGAATTTTTGACCTTAAACAATTAGGTGAAACAAGACTAAGAGCTACCGCAGGAATATATGCAGCTAAAAAACGACAGAAGGCTTACTTTGATGCCCATGTGAAGGATAAAGGATTGAAGGCCGGAGATTTAGTTTTAGTCTACACCCTGAAGCAACATGCGAGAAAACTAGAGAAGAGAGGTTATGGACCTATGATCATAAATAGGATCTCAACCAGTGGAGTAGTGCAACTCGCTACACTGGAAGGTGATGTTCTCCCTAGCTATACAAGCAGATGCAGAGTCAAGTTATATCAAGAACCTCTCACAGAAGAAATGCTAAGTCGACTCAACACTGCTAAGAAACGCAAAGAGGAAGAAAAGCGAATTCGAGAAGAAGCCCAAGCAGAAGCTTTAGAACGCATCAGAAGGATGAAGTTGAGACGACAGGGTAGGGATCAGCCTAGGGCAGATGACTATGCGGACCAAGGATATCATGTGGCTATGTGTGAAGTTTCAGGTATGAGCTCTCATAGGATAATTGATCGACGTCCTTTTATAACCTTAGAGATAGGACAAGGAAAGGGTGCAAGGATTGTAAGAGCATTGATTGACTCAGGTGCAGCCACTAGTGCTGTTAAATTTTCGTACTGTCAAAAATTGAACTTAAATGTCAATCCTGTGGAAGCATATCTCATAGGATTGGGAGGCGTGGAAACCCCTTGCATGGGCGAGGTGGAACTCCCCCTCTATATTCAAGATGAAGCAATGACAGTCAAAGTACTAGTGTGCCAAGATGAGGACCTCACTGAGCCTCTTGTCTTGGGTCAAGACTGGATCTATGATCATGCAGTCAACCTAAACCTAAGAAGTGGACTTCTTCAGGTATGGGTAAATCATAGTCGAATTACTGTGGAATTAGAAAAGGAGGCACTCAAGGAACTAGGTAAGGCACAAACTCCTGGTCCTTCCAGGGGTGCACATGAAGTTGACAATGCTATTCTTGTGCAAAACTGTGTGATGCAGAAAGAGGATTGTCCCAACGATGGAGTCAAGGATAAGACGGAACTCCCTTCTTTCTCAAAGGCCAGAGGAAGGCAGCAACCAAAGGTAGATCAAATATAGAAGAAGCAGAGTACTACCTATGCCGGAGGCCAAACGATCATGAGAAGTAGGATGTCTCAGCCATTGAAACAAGTGTGGGTGCGGAAAGGCGAACACCCGAGTGCGATCAAGCCAACCACATGGGGAAAACTTCTTATTAGTAATCAAGAACATGACTCTAATAAGAATTCTTTCAGAAATTCTTCTGCGAAAGTAAAATCTATTTCGGTACCCAAGAAGTCGATGAGGGCCAGCCCACAATCACGACAAATTTGGGTGCCTAAGGCTTGCTTGCGGGCTCAAATAGCTACACCGAGGCCACACCCGGTACAACATGTGTCACTCACTCAAACATCTGATGCCCATTCTTATACATCACGCACGGACACATATCCTTCCATGAGCACAAGTAGAATCACTTGTAAATGGGTCCCTAAGAAGCCTCATTTTCAAGCTGATACTCCTATCAAACTCTCCCGAGTCTCCACAAAATCAAGATCAACATCCATCAACTGTGTTTGGCGGCCTAAAACTTGTAACAAACCCCCGGACCACATTTGTAAATCCATGCCCACCTACTAACTACGTCACTATCACACTACATCATTTCACTTAGCCCCTAGGTCTATCCAATTCCTAACTACACACACAAGCACCGAGCACTTAATAACCTACTAACCTCTCCCGAACCCCATGTTAATGTTGTAATGGGGACAAAAACGGTTCTATCCAGTCCTTTACAATGTTAACACCTGTTTCTATATTCTCACAGAACCGGCAGTGATTTCCGCAACATGGCTGACGCTGCGGGAACAAGCTCTCAAACAGGAACGAGCCAGCAAGTGGTGGACTTAGACAGTTTACCCGTTTTGCCTGAGACAAATGAAAGACCAGAAGAATTGCAGGCCATCAAAATCATACCTATTGCGGACCCTCCCAGTGGCCATACCATGCCCGTAGGAAAAGCTTCCCACTGGTTTAGTGAAGTGGCAGGACCCTTGGGAGAGGGAACATACCTATGGGAATCAGAGTTGGACTTCAATGGGAAGCCAGGTAAATACCATTTCTTTACAAGGGAATTCGAGAAGTTACAAAATGCAGAAGGTCTACGTTCAGTATGGGGGAAGGCAGGATTGGATGCATACTTCAGTGCCCGACTCCCAAAGCCTGATTTCATGCAATGCTACTATCTCATCAACACTTTGACTCCAAACAAGAACCCAAAAGGCGCAAGCTCATTCGTGCTTCCATCTCTGACAAGGGGAAATGAGCTCAAAAGGTTTAGGCTATCAAATAACTTGGTGAGAGAGGCCCTAGATATGCGCGGAATGCATATTCCAACAGAGAAGGAGACCCTAGTGCCTGATTACATGAAGAATCGAAGCCTCATCAAACTCAAGGACATGGTGTCCATGATGCCTAATATTGCAATACACCTTCGCATGTGCATGCAACACTTTGCTTTTCCTGCCCAAGATAGATTCACCATGCCACCCAAAAAGATATGGTTTAGTTTGTATCTAGCAGAGACACAGAGCCTCACCATCAACTTACCCCACTGGATAATTGATCAGATACACCTAGCCCACAAACGATGGCCGCGGAAACATGTTTTATATGGATGTTGTGCTCTGACGAGAATCATTTATAGGTGTTTGGCTTATGACATCCCTATTCAACGGGCCCTGATGTGGAATTGAGTAGAGCAATTTAGAGGCAGAACATCCACTGGACCCCCTTCCAAGAAGATGAGAGGTACTGTCCAAGTCCCTTGTGCTCAACCACATGGAGCCACCCTAACACCAGATGTTACCCCTCCACCCCGGAGAGTTCGGCCATTCACACTACAACTTCCAAGACGCAGCACCGATGGTCCTAACTTGATATTTCCTCCAGTCCCAACCGATCTTGAATTTCTTGGTGGCGCACCCTTGGAGGAACTCACGAATGAAGACTTCGAACAATTGTTACAAGAGGTAGAGCTGGAAGCAGAAGAGGCACAACAAGGGGAGAATGTGCAAACACAGGCAGCAACCTCCCAAGTACCTGTTACCATAGTTGAAACAGATGAAGAGGACGATGAAGAGGAAGAACAGGAGGAAGATGAGGAGGATTATGATCAGGAGCATCAAGAGGAGCAACAAGAAGTGCCAGAACTTGTAGGTGCACCTGCATACACAGCTCAGCTACAAAGGTTATACGATACAATCAAAGCAGTACAAGAAAGGCATCAACTCTCTCTTGTGTCAGGCCAAGCTTTGATACAAGAAATGCTATCAGATGATGGGGTGGATCAACATTTTATTGACACCCTCAAATTAGTGTCAAAATCCTTAGGAGTTCTGGAGGCTGTTCACACAGCAGTTCGCCAGTCCGTGAGGTATGACAAACGCAGAGTTGACACATTACCACGAGCAGGTAAGACTATCAGGATACCCATCACAGAACAAGAAGTAACCATTGAAACCACAGCTACCCCCACCACCACCATTGACCTCTCTGCTGAAACCTTCGTTCAGACATCACCCATCTCACCCCAGCACCCCCCATCACCACCCTCTCCACCCCCACCACCACCTCCCACCATGGAAGAAATGGCAGCCATCACCTCTACCTTCACTTATAACCCAACCTCATTCACATCATTCTCATTTCGAGAACCCACCTCACAAGACACCCTCTTCTATTCCATCACCAATCCCTTGTACACTTCAACCCTTCTGTCCTCCGAACCCATAATTGGCCATCCCATAATTCCAAGTGTGGTTGGAAACCCTGCACCCACAGAAGGCACCCTGTGTTTCCCAGCCTATCCCCCAATACGGATACCTCCATTCCATGACCCTCACTTCCCATCTACCCTACACCTCATTCAACCTAACATCACCGCCCCAATACCCATCCTTTGTGGAGCAGTTCATCCGCACTCCAATGTCTCAGAGGCACATTCCCCACATATTTGCAACGACATCACTCTACACGAACACCACACTCACTTCACCTACCATACCAACCTACCCTACAAGCTAGAGTCAACACTCTAGAAGCTGATTACCAAACACTCCTAACCGAGCATACCACCTTACAACAGGCTCACTCAGAATTGGAATCAAAGACATCGACTGTGGATAATCAAGCAGTAAAGGAACTGGAAAGTATGCTCGAGTCCCAAATGATATCCAATGCTACACTTAGACGTAACCTTGGGCTATTAAGGAAGCATATGGCAGCAACACTAGAAGAGAACAAGAGGCTTCAACAACAAAACCAAGACAACTTTGAAGCAGCTATGGAAGGAACTGCAGGAGCAACCATTAGCCCTACCAAGTATAGAGCAGTCCCATCAGAAGACATTCGCATCTTACTCAAAGAGCATGCAAATTTCTTGGAGTCATATGAAAAGTTAGAGACTGAATGTGCAGACCTAAAGAAACAAATAGCCCGTGCCCCCACAGCTCAACAGGAGCCAATAATCTTGGAACGCTCTACAGAAGAATTAGAGACCCTCCGTAAGCAGGTGGCAAAACTCCAAGTACGCCTCTTACCATATGAAAGGCCACCCTCGCCAACTGAAGAACCAGAACCTAAAACAGTAGTGGAAATCCCCATCGATGACAGTATGAAGAGCCGTACGAGCCGATGCCAACACCTGGCAGTCGGATTACAGAGGAAGGATAGGACACTTTAGAAATTCAAGTTCCAGATTGGGTCA
This sequence comes from Ceratopteris richardii, assembly GCA_020310875.1. NCBI lineage: Eukaryota > Viridiplantae > Streptophyta > Polypodiopsida > Polypodiales > Pteridaceae > Ceratopteris > Ceratopteris richardii. The sequence goes on from CM035423.1 coordinate 51,988,732, forward strand.
AAAGGGTCGAGAAAGTGGGTAAGACACATGATGACCGTGTTGCCGTGCAAATTCAATCTCTCACAAATCTGGAAGAAACTGTCCTTCGGTCTTCTTACTTTCAGAACCTATCCCACCAACCGTTAATCACAACATCAGAGCCGCAATACATGCCTTATTTTGTCTTGCTACATGATTATAATGCAGAAGTTAAAAGGCATACAGGGAAGGAGCCCACATTCGCCACTCAATTTGAGCCAGAGGACTTACCGGCAGATGCGCGTGCTGGCTCGATCTTCCAGCCTAATTGGCATGCATGTCTACTAACCGATTACCCTGAGATGATGAGCACCTGGGCAACCATGCCACTGTATATCAAGTATAATCCATGTTATTGCCCAATGGTACGTCGCAGATCATAGCAAGCATTTGCGATCAAGGTACGCAACAATAAAGAATGCTCGGCATGGGTCAACTATCCATATTTTGCCCCCCCTCGAGGGACCCCAACCGTAGTCTACATGGTATCAACAATTCGGCACTCGATTACACGTCTAAATAATGTCCCCAACATCGCAGCGAAAATGTGTATGAAAATATTCGAGCTCATGACCATTGTCTTCAAAACCTTTCGGAAGGTACAAGCTCCATACATCTCTGCCCCTGGATTCTCTCAAGGTAACAAGGATTTAGTCTACGACATGAGCCAGACTCCCTCGGTCACTATAATCTTTGCCTGGCATGCACACATAAAGTACTTACCCGCATGCTTCAAGCAGACATTTGAGGAAATGTTCTCTATGGGATTCAGGGAATATCATTCGGAAATTTTCATTCCCAGACCAACACATTTGCTACATCTATTCGTAGTAGAACAAGCGATCCATGCAGATCAGTTACGTCTGCCACATCCGGACATTCCAGGACCGATTGATTGGGATCGTATGATGACAGATTTGGCCAGAGGACTATGCATACAAGAACATCAGCTTGCCACTCAGGTTGTGGAATATTACATCCAACACTCCCAGCAACAAGGGTCTGTCAGGGACGACAGACGCGAGAGAGGGGGAGGTGTTGAGAGCAGTATGGGTACCCAAGGACTGAGGAGGCAAGGAAGCCAGCGGAGAGAGTCAGAGCAAAGCGAAGGATTAAATTGACAAAGCAACCGACGCAGATGTGGCAGATAGGCCCTTAAAATTTTTCCAAATCAACATCTTTATAATAGTGATTCTTATCACTAACAATCATTGTAAATACCATTTCATATTTTTGTAACTCCATTTTGAGCAAGCCAAGGAGTCCTTGAGCTTGAGGAGCATTAGAAGTAGCTACCTACCAGTTTTCATAATTTTTACACTCCATTTGAGCCTTCAAATGAGACCTAGAACCTAATTTTTTACTAGGCCGGACACTAGGTCTGGACACGACCAAAACCTAGTCAAAAACTATAAATAGAGCTAGAAAGCTCATTTTTGCGGTTAGCTTGTAATTGATTTGAACTTGTAAGAGCTTTTTGAAAGTAATCTAAAGAACTCCATTGCTTCTCACTCTTTGTCTTGCCTTGTGTGCGCGTGTATGTGTATGTGTGTGCATGTTAGTGTGCTTCGCACTCACACACTTGTGCCTTCACTTGCTCGAGGTCTTCATACCATCCTCACGTCTTCCCGGATTGACATTAAAGGAGGTGCTACTCATCACTGAGCTACATATGGTACATTGAAGGGCTTCAAAATTTGATCCAAGTTTTTGCTCTCGATTTTAGCTTCCTCCATGACTTGGATTATTTGATCTTCAAATTTAGCGGTAAGCTGGGACACCAGTAGTGCCCTTTCTGGTTAGCTCAGTTATGCAATGTCCCAAGTATTATGTTCAATTTGGACCTCCTGTTCCTCCCTTAGTGGCGAATGATATAAGGGGGGAGAGAGAGGATGTACCTCAGTCTCCTCAGTAGCCTCTACGGATTTTGGAACTACTGGTGTCCCCTGAATTTTCTTCTGCTCTAACCGCTCTTGTAGTTGCTTAATCATCTCATCTTTTTGCTTGATTTCTTCATTAGCATTAGCAATAGTGTCCTTGTGTTTGAGAAGTTCTTTAGCAACAATATCCAGATGATCAGTGTCTTCCTTACATTGCATGAGATATCGATTTTCCGCTTTTTTCCATTTAGTCCTTAAAGTTGCGGTATCATCCATGTACCTTCTTTCCCATTCGGCAATGGTGGTCTGCTCTTGCTTGAGCTGATCTTGATACTTAGCTAGCTTTTCTTCCAATTCTTTGATATCTTTTTCTAGTCTTCCCTGAACTTCTACGGGTTGATCACTTAGAAGAGCTGTCATGAGCTCCTTATTTCGGTTCCTTAGGTTTTCTGCCTCTTCCATATATACCTTTATTTGTGATTCCAGTATTTTACTCCGGGCATGCATTCGTGCCTTGTCAGCCTCGCTAGCTTCATATTTCTTCGTTAATTCCTACAGTTGTTCTTTTAATTTTGCGTTTTCTGTCTCTAAATGGTTGCACTGCTTTTTGGCTTCTTGGACTTCCTTTTCTTTATGTAGTACTTGTTCTTTTGCTCATTTTAATTATGCCAAAAGATTCTTACCCCTTTCTTGAAGCTCATGTTTGTCCTGCATCGCTTGATCGTAGTCCTCATCCGCCTCCAGCATTAATTGTTGTGTGTCCATTGCGGTTCTGATCATATCTTGTACTACAGGCTTGAGTTGAGTGATGTCAACATTTAACCATGTTCGTGGTATGCTTGCAGCTTCTCCGGTTTGCACATCTTTTCCTTGCTCTACATGGATGGTTTCATTGTGGGGTTGTCTAATTTGTAATTGTATTTTTGGTTCTTTTTCTTCTTCATCCAAATCAATAACCTTTGTGGCACTCCCTTGAAATCTGACTTTTATGGGGGAGGGTTCTGCCACGACCCTTATTGGTGTGAAGGGTTCTGCTTCTTCTACTGTCGCTTCTTGAGGCTCTTTCTTTGGTATCTTTATTGACACCTCGCGCGTAGATGTTGCCTCCTTGATAAGAATTGTGGAAGTCTAATTGATTTTGAGGACATGTGTCCCTTCTGGGTTTGCTTCCTTGTTTGCGGTGTCTTGAGTGGGGTGGACGGAGTTGTCATTTACCTTTGTTCCTTCGTCTGCTTCCTCGTAGTTGACTACATTCAACTCTTCCCATTGCCCATCATCCTTTGATTCGCTTTGAATATCCACATTCAACAATGAAGTATCGGGTTCTTCTTTCATCCGAAGATGAGCTTGAGTTATCCAACCCTAATTCTCTGTAGCGGTGTACTTTTGTGAGCTTCTTTTTGGCCTTTATCTCCTGTTGGGCTTGCTGATAATGGTGCCCTTGCACTGGTAGATTGACTTGCCCTTCTGTATATTGATGGGTATCTTCCAGTGCCTTACTTAAATCTTCTTCTGTATTGATCTATGATCTTCAATCCTTGTCTTTGGAAGTATGTGCGCTCTTTTCATGGATGGAACTTCCTCTTCCACTTGCTTTACTTCCCTTAATCTCTTTGTGCCTCTCATTCTGGGTTGAGAGCTAGTTTCTGCCTCTTCCACAATCTTGACTCCTCTTTTCTTTTTTGGAACTGTGGTGACTTTGGCGTACTTAGCCATAGCAGTTGATGATGGCATTTCCTGCAGGTGCTCTCTAATGCCTAAAGCATGGTAAATCAATATTGTCAGAGCGACGCTGCCATTGAGGAACTTCTTATTATTCCATTGCTTCTTTGCTTCGAATAGTCTTTCTTATATGTAAGGAGTCATATCTTGTTACTCCATTGCTTCTTTGCTTCGAATAGTCTTTCTTATATGTAAGGAGTCATATTAATTTGATTTCCAATCTGTTTGATTGCATGTGAGAGCAATTGAACAATTATCTTTTGCGGGGCCGTGTATCGATGCATATTTGGGAAGCAGAAGTGCTGGTGGATAAGTCTGACTTCTTCTTCTATGTCGACTCTGTTAATGTCAGTGAACGTTCTGGTTTTTGCCCCTCAAATCTCTTCTTTCACTACCGTGGTTCCATCTTTTTCCCATCCAAAAGCTTCCTTAATCAAGTCATGTGTAAACTGGATGACTACCCATTCACCTACTTTATCCATCACTCTAGCCTCAGGCACCAATGGATCATGCAGTGTTGGCTGTAATGTGTTCATGACCTGTGCGCACCTTTGAAATTTGGGCTTATAGATTGGCAATTCAAAATATTTATGAATGCCCACTTTCTTCATGATGGCAATCGTCAATGGGAGTTCATGCAAAACTCTGAAGTCTTAGGACATGATCGGAAATTGATGATCGGAAATAGTTTCCAGGAAGAGATACTCCACAGCCGGTTGATCTGTAAACTAGTGTCCCTTTGCCTTGGTGATACTCTGGAGAGGAAATTCCAATACTTCCTCTTGAACTATTGCTTCCGAATATTCAGAAGCCATCTGCACTTGTAAGGAAAAGTGCATTAACTTCAATGGAAAGCATAGCAACTGTGTAGTGCATTGCAGTGATACATTGTCGTTCCGTCACTCCGTTTCCGGTGGTTCTAGAAGTGAGATCTCTTACCACATCTTTTTAGTTCTTTTCCTGAAAGAAAACAAGCATTAGTATAGCCTAAGCATTTATTTATGTACCTAGTACGTCCATTCCTAAGGTAGTTGAACCTATGATCTAATCCCCATTGGAGAATGTGCACCACTAATTTCATCATGTACATCTTGTGCCGAATGCTTGGCCTTGTAATGTGGATCTATTATGCATACTTTAGGTGCATCTGATGCTTTATGAGTGCAATTGGAATCTCCGTTGTTCCGATGGTCCACTCATTGCAGATGCTTGGGTTTCCAAATCCCTTTCGTTGTCACTTTGATAGGTCATTGCCTTTCTTTGATTCCTCGGGCTTCATGTGTTCTCTTGGTTTCCTTTAGTGTCCTTGTATTAGAGGTTCTGCTCTTCATGTGTCTAGGACGAGTCTGTTTGCTTTGTCATTCGAATGTTTTGGTGTAATGTATCCTCCTGATTGTGTATCTCTTGCTTGGCTGCTTGTTTAACCTTCTTGGGAATCCATATCTGTTGCCGTGCTTTTTGAGCTTCAATCAAAGACTTAGGGAGCCATACTTGCAAGAGTATTTTTGTTTTCGATGTCTGTGATGCTGATTTGTTATTCCCCTTTTTCTCCTTATGCGTTAGTGTATTTTTGTTTCCGATGTTTGTGATGCTGATTTGTTATTCCCCTTTTTCTCCTTATGAGTTGGTGATGATGTCTCCGATTTCTGTACTCGATCTTTGCGTACCCATTTGAATGTGTTCTCCCCTTGATGCGAGTATCTGAACGTTTTCTTCCACATTGGTAATCCTTCTGTCATATGAGAGACTTCATAAGCGTTGGTTTCTTTATTGTCTAGCCGTTCATCAACTGAATAGTGTGATATCACCGCTTCCTTGGACGCATTAGGGTTTGAGCTTCCTGCTTCTTCTGGACTGGTTTCTTAAGTATTGGGGCTGGAATCATATTCCACTAGCTCTTCTTTGCATTCTTCCGCACTCTCGAGGGTTTTTGGTTGTGGTAAAGGCTTCTCTCCTAATAGACTAAAAATTTCCTTGTGCCCTATCTTGGCTGAAATATAGCCTTGAGCTAGGTTGATGCTGACTTCATTCTCAATGATCCAATCCTGTCCTAGGATCAACTCTTCTATTAAATCTTCATCTCTGCACACTAAGACTCGTTGTTCCATGGAAGAATTTCCTAGGTGGAGGGATACATTAGTTACTCCCATGCATTCTATGATTTGACCTCCAATTCCTATCATTTGGGCTTTTGTGGGACTCATAATCATTTGAAGATCTTTTATGACCGTATTACGTATGCAACTAAGTCCTGCTCCTGAGTCTATTAAGGCATTTATCAATTTGTACTCTGTCTTGCCAATTCCTAGGTTTAAATAAGGTTGTGACATGTAGGAATTTGTCGTGTCAGATTTATGGACTTGGTAATTAGCCATAGGGATAGGCTCTTTTCCTTGGAGATACCATTCATCCCTTTGCCTAATCCATTCTTTCCTTTTCTTGATGCGTTCTAGCGCTTCTTGTCGAGCCTCCTCTCTAATCCGTTCCTCCTCTTTCTTCCTATTTTGAGCACCTACTAAACGTGCTAACATTTGATCCGTCAATGGCTCCATGAACCGTTTCACTCTGCATCCACTTATGTAGTTAGGAAGAATGTCTCCATCTAAAGTGGCTAGATTAACTGCTCCACTAGTAGAGATCCTATTGATGATGAGAGGTCCATATCCACATTTTTGTAACTTCTTGGCATGTTGCTTTAAGGTGTAAACTAGGACTAAGTCTCCTTCCTTAAGTCCTGTGTCTTTCATATGTGCATCATAATATGCCTTTTGTCTTCTCTTGGCTGCATATATTCCTGCTACCGCTTGTAACCTAGTTGACTTTTTCACTTTCAGCATATGTTTCATCAGTATAAAAATCATCAAACTTTGACAACCATGAAAGGATTAAAGGGCCATCCTTACGGCCATCAAACCATAAAAACTGGTCATTCTTAACGGCAATCTTGGAATGCGTGCCACCCAATTGGGTAGAGACAATAGCTTTCACCACCCTCATAAGGTTTTCTTCATTAGTTTGCATCTTTTCAAGTATTTCGTCACATTTTCGGATCTCGTTCTAAGCGCTTCGTAGTTTATGCCGTAGGAGCTCAAGTTGTTGCTTGAGTGTTACCTCAGGTAGAGGCGACTCACCAAAATCCTCCATGTTGTTCATAGGGTCCATGAGGATGTAGAGACAAAACCCTCTTGCTAGATATGTAAAAACAATGTTTGAGTTAAAATGTAAAAGGAATGGTTGTTCTTGGGAATCGAAAAAGTAAGAAAGAGATGAAAGTTGTGTTAAATATAAGAAAAGAGAAGTAGAGTGACAACACAAAAGAGATAGTGTAGTGGTAAAACACTTCCCACCTTAGTGGATATAAAACTCCTTATTGCCACTCATAAATTAAAACTGGTTTGCGCGTAGCCAATGGTCACCAAGGGAGCCTTGGGTGCCAAAGATGCCAAAATAATGCCTTAGTTATGCCTAAGTTATATGCCTTAGTCGACACCTTGGAGTAAGCCAAAGGAGTAAACATAGGTGTAAACGCAAGTTCTAGTTCTAGAACTAGAACAGAAATAGAAAGAGGAACCGGAATCGGAAATGGAAACAGAAACGGAATCGGAATCGAAAACGAAAATTGGAATCGAAATTGGATCGCGAACAGAGAACAGCAAAACAGAGATCAATTTGCCAAAATGAACAGAAACAAATCCCTCTATAATGACGGGTGCAAGGCTCTGATACCATTGTTATCAAGATCTTGCTCACATGCACACAAAGGTTATGAATGTAGAAAATACACAAAAAAATAGAGACACCAAGAGATGAGACCGAATGCAGTATTGGGTGCAATCTCCCCCCATGCACTCTATTTTGACAATCCACATAATGCATGTATTTATAGGAATTTTTTATTACGTCGAAAAGAGTGGTTACATGTGAGCGGCTTTGAAAGCATGCGTGAAAGTAAAAGTTGGTGACTTTTTTAGAAAGCCTTTGCTTTTAATATCAGAAATTGCGGTCTACAATGACCCTTATTCTAACCACTACTTTTCTAACTATTTCTAACAATAGAACCTTCTACGTGGGTTTATCTACAAACTAAATTATAAATCGGATTTATTGATGTCCACCATAAAGTCAGATTATTGATGTCCGCCCTTTCACGCTGTCGGAAAGTTTTCAACTTTCCAGTTGATGACCAGATAGAAATGAAATTAACTTAATTGGTGAATTCTAACCTTGTATATCACTGTTAAACAATTATGTTGATTGGAATTAACTATTTTTGAAGTGTTTGCAGATACGAGAAAGGTTAAAGAATACATGTTCATATTAGGGTTTACTCTAATTTCATATTTAATGAGTATTTCATATTGATATATGCTTGATTCATGGGTATTTAACCCTAGGGTTGTCTAAGCTCACATGATTTTATGTTCATTAGGTTCATCTGAAGGGTCTCAAAAGATTTTAAGGGGTTAATACTAGGATTTATGCCAATGTCAATGAACTAATGATAGGGATCAGAAAGATATTAATGAGTTTCAAGGGTTTCCAAAGGGTTTTAAGTAGGTTTTTTTAGGGTTTTAGAATGGTTCAAGGGTTAAAATAATTAATATTTAAGGAAATTAATCTATATCTAAACATTGGTTCATTAACAAAAATTAAAATATGGCTTAATTAATTATTTAATCATGTATGTGCATTTAATACTAAGGTTTGAATATATTAAATGCTTAACCTAAGCCTAATTTAAATGCATTATTAAATTAAGAAAGTTAGGATAATTCAATTAAAATGAAAAAGTAATGGATAATTAATGAGTGATATATATGAAAAGTGTTTAAAGAATGGTGTGAGCTAAGTGTGTAATTAAAGTGAATTAAGGAGTGGTCTGAAAGGAAGATGCACTTAAAGTGAAAAAGTTGGTTAATGAAAAGGATTGGAGAGAATTAATGTAGATGAAAAGAGAGGTGAAAGTAAGTTGTGTGCATAAAGCTAATTAAAAGAGTGATAGAGATGTGTGGGATAAAGTGTGGATGAGAACTTAAAGTACCAAACCAAAAGAGTGGTTAAAAGCAGATCTCTGTGTGTATAAATATGTGGGTTTTGCTCCATATAAAGGGGGTCCGAATGTTTTTTTTGCAGGCCAATTTATGTAAGAATAATCAGGCACACAAGGGGGTCTTCGCTCTGATGATCGGCGATTCCTCTGAATTCCGACGCTGATTGAAAGAAGAGAAAACTGGCGCAGCAGGAGGGGGCACGTAACGGTTATGATGCTGAATGGATGGCGCTAAAGGATGAAGGGGACCAGATCATGTGTTAAGCTCGCTGCAGGAGTCTTCTCTCACACCAAAATTTTGCTGCTGTTAACGACGACGAAGGAGGTTCTGAATTTCTTTTTCTGATTGATCTCCTAGACGTAACTTTGATGGTGTTCAATCATCTGTTAATCATTTGAATATGGGCTGAGCGACGACGACTGTGATTAATAATTTGATAATCTGCTACGGAAAAGTGAATGGAATCGAATTCATAATATATCTTCTGGCAAGTCATCGAGTTAGCGCAGAGGAGGAATCTTGCGGCAGCTTGGAAAGGCATAGGCTGGCACTGATCGGTCAGACGGGAGGAGGGAGGAATTCTTGGCTGCATGGAAGTAATCTCGACGCTGACAAAGGGATTTCTGTTTGGTCCATTTGAAGGATGAGGTAGCTTGCATCAATTGCGCTGAAACTCATTAAGGAAGAGAATTGGAAAAGTCTTCTTCGCTGATGATGGGTGATAAGGACAGAGAGCCATTCTAAAGGCGGAGATTTATACACGCAGATTTTCTTTGAGAGGGCCAATTCACAGTTTTTATCTGTCAGATCACAGGAATCTTCGGAAGGACGATGTGTGGAACTCGAAATATTTGGACTACGTATAGCTTTAACAAGTATGCTCTTTACCTGCGTGTATGTATGTCGTTATACTCAGTACCTGTGAAAGTTCATGAAGCATTATTCTGAATAATGATGAAACTATTGATCAGACATATGAACTTCGACAGCTCTTTTAAAATCGTATGCTAACTGCCCACTAAAAAAAAAAATCATTGACAAGAATTGTAATATCAAATCGCTCTGCTATTTTGCGAAAACTGTAGAAATCTTTTATCGCTCAGTGTTACGATGATTTTTTAAAGTCAAATACAATCTTCTTTGATAGAATAAACGAGAGAAATCTTTGTATAGAGGAAACATGGCATGCGCAACTTTAGCGTTGGAATTGTATAGTTAGAAAACGTCTGTGTGTATAATCTTAATATTGATTTTAAATTTGTGGGTGAACTGTAATACTGTTGCATATTCTTAACAACTTAATTTATGATAGTGATTCAATTGATGCAAAACTGCGATTGTACTAGGTGATATCAGGAGGATCATTGTAATCTTGAGGAAAACATGTTGATTTCAAGATTATATAATAAAGAGCTTTTACATATGACACATTAAAGTGATTGGATGAACTCAGTTTAATGGGAGCGCTGCCGGAAGTTTTTGTATCTGACATAGAATGTCTCTATCAATGTGTATTCCCTATACATATCATTTGTTTCAATTCCCGGAAAGAAATTGTTTCATTACCGTGTGCTACCGTTCATGATGCAGATTCTCTGATCGATATTGAAAACAAAATTTGAATATATATATTCTCTCTACAATATAGACTTATTCTAACTCCGTTAACATGTTCAAAATTTCTTGATGATCCATGAAACAAAAAGGATTATTAAGATTGATATGATCGATTACTTAATGTTGATGCACAAGTTCTGATTGTTTTTTCGCTCTAGGAGCTTGCAAACAATTACTCAGCGCAGGTGCATAGATATTGCCTGAAGGATGTTTGCGTTGTCTGCGTGACTATTATTTAAGAGATAGCGTAAGTTATAATCCATGAGATTATTACATCAAGAAGACGATGTATAATCTGGTTTCACAAACACACAAACAATAGACTATGATAAGAGTTTTACCATTAAACTACTTATCCATTTTCTTGAGTGGCATTCATCCTCTTTAAGTCTTCTAATTACCTGAGAATGCTCCAAGCACCCTGCGTGCGCCGTATTATCGACGGTTGAACTGATCCACCGACCGCCGCATTCGCGCCGACAACGCTTTCACGCCCTCACGAACCTTCAGCTACTATATCAAAAACACCAAAACACATGAATACATTAATAAATCAACACTCCAACAATGCATTGTTCAACATATTCCATAAGTTATAACAGTGAGAGTAGGAGATTACCTGTATCTTGAACATAGAATCTGTATCCTTTGCTTTCAATTGCATAACCAATAAAGACAAATTTAATGGCTTTTACATCAACCTTATCATGATCCTTCTTCCCAATGTGAACATAAGGTGGGGAACCAAAAACTTTGAAGTCACATTTGGCTTCTTCCCATAATCTTCATAAGGTGTAATGAACTTCAAAGCTTATGTGGAAGACCTATTCAGAATGTGATAGTTGTATGTACTGCATCAAACCAAAACTTGGGAGAAAGCCTTTTGGATGACATCATACTATGCATCATCTCAACAAGTATCCTATTCTTTCTCTCTACAACACCATTCTGTTGTGGTGAGTAAGCAATAGTGAGTTGATGAGAGATACCTTTGTCTTCAAGAAAAGACTTAAAGTCTTTAGACATGTGCTCTCCTCCTCTATCACTTCTCAAAATCTAGATCTTTGACTGACGTTCATTTTCAACCATAGCTAAGAACTCCTTGAAAGTAGGAAAAACCTCTAACTTCACTTTAAGACTGTAAATCCATGAATATCTTGAGAAATCATCAATGAATATAACAAACTACCTATAACCTTGAATAGAATCTGTTCTCATTGGACTGTTCACATCTAAATGTATAATCTACAACTTCCTTGTGGCCTTGATAGATCCATGTTTCTTGAAAGGTAGTTTGTGAAGCTTTCCTTCAAGACATCCTTCACATGACTCTACATCATCTCGTAAAGCAAAAGTAGGCAAACTCTCCACCATACCTTGATCTTTGATATCTAGCATGACATAACTTCATGTTCTCCTTAGGTGTAGTAGACATAGCAACATTAGCATGACTTATTTTGGATAACACAAACATGTCAAGGATGAAGAGAGAGCCCTTTTAGCTTCATATATATCCTCATACTCTCCGCGTGTGCGCCCGCATATGGGATAATACAGCTCGCCATCAACACTCTCTCAGTTTGTGCGAATTGCCAGTTATATTAACTCCGTGGGAGGGAGAAAAATCGAGTTTTTTTTAATTTTTGGAGCAATAAAATCCATGAGTTAGATCAAGATTTTGTAAGAATGATGAGGTACACATGTAATATGGGCTGTGGAGATGGGGTAGGGGTCTTGGGCTGATTCAAAAAAGCTTCAGTCACTCAGTTTTGAGCTTCTTAAACTCATCCATCCATGAAAATGAGTTTTTTCACTTCCTATTGGTGACATACCCAACTTCTCCACACCATAGCTTTCTCATACAACATCGGATTTCAAAAATTTTGGTCACGTTTCAAAGCTACACTCCTAAGCTTCGCTTAGAAACCATCATTCTTGGATTTGAACGAGATTTGCCCCACCAAAATCTCTCTGCAGCGCTTCAGCAGGAACTAGGCGGCCACTCCCGGACCTAGTTTTTCGTCATCCGAACTCCAAATCCACTTTTTTCACTTTGGATAGTCTCAAATTCTTGAAGTACAAGTGCTGGGCAAAAATTTGTGGACTGGCGAGGATTGTTACATCTCTAAAATTGCTCAGTTTCACTCAGTTTGCTCGATTGGGGCTTTTCCCACGTGTTTTTGGCATTGTTTTGGATGGTTTATGGTGTTGAGAACCTCCCCGGACCAAGAGGACATTTCAAATTTTCTTTTGGGCCTGGCGAGGATTCAAAATCAGCGGCTTGAAGCATCAAGGACCACTTGGATTTCGCTTCCACAGCTCTACTTTGTAACACGGAAGTGCTCTTGTGATATATTTCTCTTCTTCTTGCATATTTGAACTTTACTTCCATTCATTTTCATACACTCTAGTTAGCAAACGGGGGAAGGGTACTTAAACATGGAAACTAAAGGCAAACAAGTAGTTGAGGCCACTTCTCCACCTAAAGAGCAACTAGAGGATCTTGATGCTAGAATGGAAGAAGTAGAATTAGGGCAAGAAATAGAAGAGAACTTAGAAGAGAAAGAGCCTTCACAGGAAGAGTACACTTATGAAGAGCTTACAGATGAATTTGTCACTCGTGACCAATTCATAGATTTGAAAGAGCAAACCCTTAAATTAGAGAAAGATTTGGGTAGCATCACATCTCTTATACAGCAGCTTAAGTCTCAAATGATCTCACTTGAGACTAGTGTCACCTCTTTCCTAGCTAGGAAGGAAAGAGAGACCCCTCCTATTCCTCTAGAGATTACTAGGAAAGAGACTTCTCTTCCTAGTAAACACAAAGGAGAGAGCTCTAGGGAAGCTCCCCTCCTGAAAGACTTGAAGCCACCTACCTTTACGGGGGATGACCGAGACAGGAACAAGGATGCAATCTACACTTTTTTACAAAAGGGGCATGATTTGCATCAATTGAAGGGCACCCCACCTGAGTATCGTGGGCTAGAGGCAAGTCTCTCCCTCGGCCCGCGTGCTTATAAGTGGTGGATGAGTCTTAAGGAGGCGAACTCTATCCCTACTGACTGGACTCAGTTTGAGACTCTTTTTCTAAAAGAGTTTCTTTCTGAGAATGAGGAGGAGAGGAATTGGGATGAGTGGGATAGGATTACTCAAAGAGGCAGGCCTCTTTCAGTCTATCTATCCCAGTATAGAGAGATCATTTTGAAACTTAAGGGTTTAGATGATTTTCAGAAGACTAGAGGGTTTGTTAGGGGCTTGGATAAAGCCATAAAGAGGGAAGTCAGAAGGAATGCACCTAAGATGTTTGAGGAGGTAATCAAATATGCACAAATATATGAGGACCATAACCGTCCTTAGTACACTCCTATGGAGACGGATCAGCCCCTCAAGCCTCTTAGTACGACTAAATTTAAGAAGAAGTTGCCTTTTGGGAAAAACAAAGTTTTTATATAAAAAACAAAGATCACAAGGGCCTAGGCTATCCAGAGACCAGTTTGAGAAGGCCAAAAGGGAAAACCTGTGTTTTAGGTGCCTATCTCCTAGCCATTCACAGTGTAACTATCCACTCAAGAAGAGGGAAGAAAAGAAAAAAAGACCAGAGTCTAGTACGGCCCCCAAAAAGGGAAAAAAGGCGGTCCACCTAGTGCAGACCCTTCCTATTCATGGTAGCTCTAGCTGCAAGGGAGTGGAGGTGATGCATGAGGATATAGAACACACATGTTGTTTGACTCAGTCATTGTGGTCACCGCAGTTTGGACCACATGACTTAGTTAAGCTACATGGTAGTGTATACGGGACCAAGGTGCGGGTCATGATAGATGATTCTGCCACTCATAATTTCATAAACTATGCTTTGGTCAAGAAATTAAAGATTCCCTAGCAGCCTAGTGCACATAAATACATTGTATCTATGATGCAAGGGCAAGATAAAAGAATATGGGATACTATGGTATCCAATTTGGAAGTCAAGATGCAGGACTACACGAATTTTATGGACTTCCAGATTATGAACATGGAGAGGAAAGATCTAGTCTTAGGAAGAGAGTGGCTATGGGGGTTGGGAGACACACTTAAACACAGCTATCAAAACAACACACTCGAGTTTGAAAAGAATGGAAGTAAAGTTTGTATTCAGGGAGAGAGAGATGTACCTAGTGCACCTCTCATTTCATCATTAGAGTTGTATAGTCTCTGTTATTCACAGCATGTACAGGACATGTTTTTATTGTATAGTCATGATATGGAGCATTGTACAGACAGCTCATCTGATGTATATTTTCATGCTATGAATTTAAATATGAACAGGACTTTCTACTATCCTTTTTTGCAAGAGTGTGTGGTTAAAAGTTTTAAGGATCTTATGTTTGAGTACAGAGATGTTTTTCCCACTAACTTACCTAGAGGGCTACCACCTGAGAGAGGGGACATTGACTATGCCATAGAGGTTGTTACTAACACTAACCCTATTTGTAGACCACATTATAGGCTTAGTGTTTCTCAGCATGAGGAGGTTGAGAAGCAGTTGCAAGATTATTTAGATAAGGGCTTCATCAAACCTAGTAACTCACCATGGGCATCGCCAATGCTCCTAGTTAAAAAGAAAGATGGCTCTATGAGGCTATGCATAGACTATAAAGCACTTAATAAGGTAACTATCAAGAATAGATTTCCAATGCCTAGGTTGGAAGCCCTATTTGATCAGTTACATCAAGCTAGGTATTTTACCAAGCTTGACCTTAGATCAGGATATCATCAGATCAGGATTAGGGCAGAGGATGTCCCTAAGGCTGTATTTAGGACTAGATATGGGCACTATGAGTTCTTGGTGATGCCCTTTGGTCTCACCAATGCTCCTGCCACTTTCATGAAACTCATGAATAGTGCTTTACGGCCTTATCTAGGACACTTTGTAGTAGAATTTTTGGATGACATTCTGATCTATAGTGCATCAGAAGAAGAGCACTTAGAACACTTGAGAAAAGTATTTCAAGTGCTAAGGGAAAATACACTCTTTGCTAAGGAGTCAAAGTGTGAATTTTTCAAGATAGTCTCCCGGGATGGAATCCAAATGGATCCTGAAAAAGTACGGGCTATTATGGAATGGCCACATCCACGGAACCTGGAAGAGCTGCAGATCTTCCTAGGTTTATCAGTTTCTATCGAAGATTCATTAAGAACTATGCCAAGATTGCTGTCCCGATCACGGAACAACTTAAAGGGAAAGGGAAAGCCTTTCATTGGGGAGACAATCAGAAGCAAAGTATGGAAAAGTTGAAAGTAACAATTGCTACAGCTCCACTTTTACATATAGCAGATCCCAACAAACCATTTGTGGTTAAGATTGACGCAAGTGATTTTGCTATAGGAGCGGTTTTAGTTCAGGATGGTCGACCAGTAGCTTTTGAGAGCAAGGAACTAGAACCGGCTCAGAAGAATTACTCCGTCTATGAGAAGGAGTTGTATGCAATAGTCCATGCTTTGAAGAAGTGGCGTCATTATTTATATGGTGCCAAAGTCACGATAGTGTTTGATCAAGAGAGCATTAAGTGGCTCTCTAATCAAACAGACCTTAAAGGTCGTAAGGCCCGATGGGCAGAGACCCTTCAAGAGTTTGATTATGAGCTTAGGTATAGGAAGGGAAAGTTTAATGTGGTGGCTGATTCACTTAGCCGCATGTCTATGCTCAATGGACTGAGTTTTACTCAGATCACTAGCGAGCTACTTGAGTCCCTTAGAGGAAAATGTAGGCTTGATCCTGTATATCTGAGATTTGGGAGGCCATAGAGAATGGGGATCATGATATACGGGTTTCCAGTGAGGATGGAGTATCAACGGGTACTCAAGAAGGATTCAAGTGGAAGAATTACAGTGTCCATGATGGATATCTGTTATATAAAGGTAAGGTGTGTGTCCCTAGAGATGTTGAGATGAGACGACATATTTTATATGACTGTCATGACACACCTAGTGCGGGACACCCAGGAGTTAACAAGACTTATGATCTAGTTAAGAGGCAGTTTTATTGGCCTGGACTTCATAAGGACGTCCTAGAGTATGTGCTTAAATGCAATAAATGCCAGGTCAACAAAGCTGAGAGGTTGAGGATTGGAGGACTACTCCACCCATTGGATATTCCTAATGGGAAATGGGAGAGTATCTCCATGGACTTTATAGTCAGATTACCTAAGACACAGAGAGGGCACGACTCAGTCTAGGTAATTGTGGATAGGTTAACCAAAATGGCTAGGTTTATTCCGACACGTACTACAGTGAAGATGCCAGAGTTGGCTAGACTCTTTGTAGAGAACCTATACCGGTTATATGGTCTTCCTTTAGACATAGTTTTTGATCGGGATAGGAAGTTTACTAGCCACTTTTGGAGAGCGGTCTTCAAAAGGTTGGATACAAAACTTAGCATGAGTACGGCCGAGCATCCACAGTCGGATGGGCAAACAGAAAGGGTTAACCAAATCCTAGAGGATATGCTTTGAGCATATGTGAATGAAAGGCAAACTAATTGGGAAGAGTACTTACCTATAGTAGAGTTTGCATATAATAGTGCCAAGCACTCTTCCACTGGGCATAGTCCATTTATGCTTATGTATGGGTTTCAGCCAAGAGCTCCTTATGTAGTAGGCTTGCAGAATGAAAAAGCTCAAGCTACAAAGGACTTCTTGGAAGAGATGAACGATATGCTTAGGCTTGCCAAGGACAGCATTAGGAAAGCTCAGGATAGAGCTAGAGCCTATGCTGACCCTCAAAGAAGAGATATCAACTTTGAGGTAGGAGAGCAGGTCTATCTTAAAGTTCCATCTAGGTCTGAAACCATGAAGACAGGAGCTTGTCCAAAATTATCTCCTAGGTATTGTGAACCTTTCCAAATACTTAAGAGAATAGGAAAGATGGCTTACCAGCTCCAACATCCAGAGAATAGTCAAATCCATTAAGTTTTTCATGTTAGTCGGCTTAAGAAAAGGCTGGGTGAATTTGACAACCTCATTCCAGATAGTGAGGTAGTAGAGCCTATTTCTGTTCAATCTATTCCACATGAGCCTGAGAGCATACTACGCACTCGAGAGAAACGGACGAGGAGTCACTTGTATAAAGAGTGTCTAGTAAATTGGAAAGATAGTTCAGAAGATAGTGCCACATGGGAGCGGGTTGGCACCCCTCAGAGACGGTTTCCCAGTTTTAGTTTACCTTCCCAAGAGTCTTCTTAAGGGGAAGGATATGGGGAAACAACACGGAGACAGGACCATGTATTTTTATGCATGGGGATATAGTGGGAGTACCGCCCTCTTGATTCCTAGACTTTCCAATACCATTTTGAGGACAAAAATGGAGTTTAAGGGGAAGGAAATGTTATGAAGGAACTCCCTATAGTAGAGATGGTGTGAATCATCTCTTGGGGCTCCACTAGAAGGGCACACACATGAGTGCCATGTGGCACTCATGTGAGATGCCACAAGTTACTCCAATTAAGGAGTAAGGATTTTAGAGGGGGTATGCGGCCGGGCGGAACATATCACGAAGTAACTCCGTGCGCGTGAGATGGGACCTCGAAGTCTGAGCCAGTAGATTCCCCAAAAGTTGAGGGGGATCATCAGGAATCTATCAGGATCTCACAAAGAGAACCCTTTGCATCGCTTCGACCATCACTTGAGACAGCTACAAAATGTTTTTAGAAGATGTAGGGAGACTAAACTAAAGCTAAACCCAAATAAATGTCATTTCTTTGTGATAGAAGGAACGCTTTTGGGACATGTGATATCTGTTGAAGGTATGGCTCCGGACCCTGATAAAATTATTTCTATACTAAAATTACCTAGACCCAAATCTCATAAAGAGATTCAAAGCTTCTTGGGGCATACTAGGTACCACAAAAGATTTATCAAAATGTATGTAGAGATAGCCAAGCCCCTCGCTAGACTTACAGGTAAAGAAGTACCCTTTAAATGGGAAGAAGAAGAAGAGAATGCTTATCAGACATTAAGGTCCAAATTGGTGGCTGCACCAATTCTTATCACACCAGATTGGTCAAAATCTTTTCATGTACATGTAGATGACATTGCATATGCAGTGGGTGCACTTTTGGCCCAACACAGTGAAGAATACAAATTTGATAGACCTATTAACATCATTTGCATATTTGGATGTCCCCCTTGAAATTTGTACAAACAAAGGCTCATTTCGTGAACAAGGTCCTACATGAAATTTTTAACAGGTACAAAATTCTACATAGGACCTCTTGTGCCTATTATCGAAGAGCTAATGGACGGGCTAAATCTACCAATAAGGTATTAATTGCCATGTCAAGGAAGGAATGTATGTTACAACCCACTTCATGGGGCATAGCTTATCAAGGTGCCCTATGGGCATACACATTAGCTTACAAAGAAGCTACTGGATATTCTCCATTCCAATTGTTTACATGGGATATTGCCTATTCTTTGAATTTCTACATGGGTCACCAAAACTAGCATTCATGCAGGGAAAGAAAGATTGCAGTGTCTCTCAGAGGCTTGGAGCACTGCACAAAGTGGAAGAGATACGTCTACATGCTAGAAAACAATTGATAGAGACTCAAATGAAGAGGAAGGAGGCACATGATCAGAATATGTGGAACAATAACTTACAAACAGGCATGTTAGTTCTTCTCCGTAGACCTCAAATCCACGCACAAGTAAGGGGAAAATGGCTTCCACACTAGAAAGGACCTTATCGAATTACGATGATGCTAAATTGGGGTGTAGTGGAGTTACAAACTCTAAAAGGAGAGGTCCTACCACTGATCAATATATCAAGGCTCAAGGCCTATCATCAGCACAACTGAAGATTTATGGATCACCTAGAACTTGCAAAATTGTCCAGGTTGTACATAGCCTTCTCATATCATTTTGCTCAAGTTTTAGTAGTTTTTATCCATTTTCATGCTTGTTCCTAGAGTTTTTAACAAATTTAGCAACCATTTCATAGCCCTTTACATAAGCACAATTTTTTGAAATTTCTGGGAATTTTTCAAGCATTTTAAAATCTTTTTCTAGCATTTTTTCATATTTTTCAATGCCATTTTCTTAATTAAATGGACAAATAAAGGAAGCTCTCTGTGGTTTTGAGTGGGAAAGTGGCCCAAAAATGCTGGTAAATTTTTTGAGAATTTTTCTTGATTTTCGTTTGCATAAATGTTTTTGGAGTTTATTAGCATTTTTCTTTTTATTTTTCGGGTATTTTTAACAAAAAAAAGAGGGCCCCTAGAGGCTAAATTTATTATAAAAAAAACCACCGCCTCTCTCTCTCTCTCCCATCCCCCCTGCACCTTCATTTTTTTATTTTTTATTTTTTATTTGATTTTTATTTTTATTTTTTCTTTTATTTATTTTATTTTTATTATTATTTTATTTTTTTAGTTATTTAATTATTTAATTAATTTTATTTTATTCATTTTCTTTTTATTATTTGTTTCTTTTCTTTTCTTTTATTTTATTTTTATGTTTTCTTTTTAATTAAGCTTTACCCTACCTCACGTGCGTTTATAATAAAAACAAAATTAAAGAAAGAATTTTATATATATATATATATATATATATATATATATATATATATATATATATATATATATATATATATATATATATATATATATATATATATATATATATATATATATATATATATATATATATATTTTTTTTTTTTCATGGTTCAATGCTTTTGGCTCTACATCGCGCCTTGGATGGCCATTTGTTTCAAAATTGGTGTCATTTTCATATATTTTGGCACCTCTGGACTCATTTTTGGACTTACGTTTTCCAAAATTCCACATTTTATATGCCTTTTGATCAAAACCCCCATGTTTTGAGCACATTTATCACATGTTCTTCTTTACTTGCATGGTCCACATGGTCTATTCTCACTTTATTCTACCATATGTTTCACATTTTCCCATATGCACCCTCGGTATCTCTACTGTTTGATCATCTCAGCCCTCTCCAATGCCCATAATCCTACTCCCTCACCCTCCCTTTACCCTTCTTCCCAGACCCATCCTTACTCCTCCCTGCCCTATCAATCTCAGCCCCCTCAGCCCTCCCTTCCCCCTCCTTCCTACCCTCCATTCGCCATCCATTGCTTTTCTGTGCAACATTTTCACTTTTGGTTCTTCTCTGGTGTCTATTCTCTACTACTTCTAGTGGACTTAATAGCTGGTCAAGTGGCCTTTCAACGATTTTGAAGCACAAGAATCATGGTGTCATATCTACTTAGAGTGGTTGTAACTCTCCAGGACGGAGATCCCATTAGGTGATGGGCAATTGTTGAGCCCATAAAAATCATATTGGTCAAAGTCAATGGTAGTCAAAGTCAATTGTAGTCAAAGTCAAACTGATCAAAGTCAAACCGATCAAAGTCAACATGTTCAAGGTCAAAGGTCAACATGGGTGAAGTCAAAGAGTTCAAAGTCAGGTGTCAAGGTGCACAGGTAGTTCATAATTAATTGTTCACAAAGGGTAAAATTGCAGAAAGTTGGTTGCAGGTTGCAGAGGTATTTGTGTAATTCTCTAAGGTTCAAAGTGTTTTTAAAAGTATTTGGAAGGTTCAGGTGAACCCTCTCTTAGGTGCACATTTGAAGAATTAAAAGGCAAAATGTGAAGGTATGTGAAGGGGCAACGTACGTAGAAGTGAAAGCATGGCTCCCCAATTAAAATTTTCATTTTAGTCTAAAGTCACTACAGGACAAAACAGGGACTCGTTGGCTGACCACTTGTAGAGACAATCTTGGGACATCAAAGTGAGCACCAAGATACTCTAGCAGTTAGGAGCGTACGTGAATCGACATTGAAATCAAGGCAAGGCATTATTCTTTGAGGACTAAGCAAGGTGATCCTAGTTTAGACTAAGCAAGAGAAGTACAAGAGACATGCAGTGTGTGTATGACACAGAGAAGTGAAGTGCAAGGTGTGCATGAAGAGTGCCTTAGAAGTGTGCAGAGAAGTGCTAAGCCATACAACCAAAGGTCCCAAGGTCTCATTGAAGTTGTGTGCGTGGAAAGAAGGTGTCCATCCCTCCCCTCAGTGGAAGCTTGAGTGCAATTTGTGCACAAGTGCAAGCTTGGAGAAGGTGGAGGACTGGTGCAAAGAAGGTCCACATCAACAAGAACCTTGGGTATTTTGTTCTTTGTGATTTTGCACTCTTTAGGATTTTGCATAGAAGCATTTGGGTTGTATTGTACATCACCATTGTACTTTTCTCCTTATAATCAATCTATAGAAGCTTCTAGTGTCTGTATCTTTCTTCTTATCTTTCTCCCTTTTCCTACAAACACTCAAATCCCTTTCTACACAAGAATTCCCCAACACTTTTTCAACTAAGGGGCACATTATAACTTATGGAATATGTTGCACCATGCAT
This sequence comes from Ceratopteris richardii, assembly GCA_020310875.1. Classification (NCBI taxonomy): domain Eukaryota; kingdom Viridiplantae; phylum Streptophyta; class Polypodiopsida; order Polypodiales; family Pteridaceae; genus Ceratopteris; species Ceratopteris richardii. The sequence goes on from CM035423.1 coordinate 52,010,426, forward strand.
TGTTGGAGTGTTGGTTTATTAATGTATTAATATATTTTGGTGTTTTGATATAGCAATTGAAGGTTCGTGAGCGCCTGAAAGCATGAAAGGGCAGACATCAATAATCCGACTTTAGGGCGGACATCAATAAATCTAATTTATAATTTAGTTTGTAAATAAACCCGCATAGAAGGTTCTATTGTTAGAAATAGTTAGAAAACTAGTGGTTAGAATAAGGTTCATTGTAGACCGCAATTTTTGATATTAAAAGCAAAGGCTTTCTACAAAAGTCACCAACTTTTACTTTCACGCATGCTTTTCAAAGCCGCTCTCATGTAACCAATCTTTTCAACGTAATAAAAAATTCCCATAAATGCATGCACTCTGTGGACTGTCAAAACAGAGTGCATGGGGGGAGATTGCACCCGATACTACGTTCGGTCTCATCTCTTGGCGTCTCTATTTTTTTGTGTGTTTTTTGCATTCGTAACCTCTATGTGCATGTGAGAAAGATCTTGATAACACTCACGCAATGGATATATTGCAAAAAGTGAGATTTATGATAAGAAGGAAGAAATTTCACAATTCATAAAGGCAGATGACTATGCATTTTTCAAAAGGAATTTGGATGCTTACATTCAGCCATACAAGGGGGGTGATGAGCCTTCTCAAACCCTAAGAGATAAAGGTGAAGAGAAAATTTCATTACCTGCATCAATACCTGTGAAGAGAGATGGTGGATGCAATCCAAAGATGAGTAGGTGCCGCTACAACCAGCTTCACACCAGCCAACTGAGATTTCAGAGTTGATTAGTAGACCCTTTGAGCTTCCTAAATCCACCAAAATATCAGCCAAGTACTTTGGAACATGTATCCCAAAAGTTTAAGTCAAGACCGACAAGTTGCGAAATGACTAGCTCCCAAAACTTGCTATTTTTGGACATACACCTGCTGGAAAAAATGAACAGTGCTCTCAACCTGGAAGGAATTAGAAAAATTCCTTTTGGGCATAGCAAATAGACTTAGCAAGCTTCCCAATCCAAGTGAAAACACTTCAAATGATGGACTGAGCACTGAGAACAAGTTTCATCAAGTTCTGGAACATTCCCACAATTCTCGGGGCTCTGCAGAGATAGACCAGTAAGCAGTAAAATGCAGATATCTCCAAAAGTATAAATCCAATGACCTTGAAAATTTATAGGTACAAACTAGACAGTGAGAGCTATCCAACGCACTTTAAAACACTGAAAAAGGTTCAGTAAAACTCGAGATATGACCTTCTGAAGTTACTGCTCTGAGTGAGTATAGCAGAGAACAAAACAGAGAGGTAGATGATAATAAATGTATAGATTCACATATGATTACAACCACATTGGCAATGAATCTTTGCACAATGGGAGTAGAATGATAGAGCTATGGAGTAAGCTCTTCAATCTCTACAAAATGACATGAAGTGGTCACGTACAAGGATTGCTAATCGCCTCTTCCTTCTTGCTCCTTTTATAGCAATTCTTGGAGGGAGTTTTGAATTCGAATTCGAATGGCTCCACCTAAAAGTGATCCCCAAAGTTAGGAGAGATTCCCTCAGCTCAAAAATTCGTGATTTTGGTAGTTGGAGCCACAAATTTGCTTTTACATCATGGATGAGGTAAGCCATCCTTTTACTTTTTTCTTTTTCCATTTACAAGAGATAAAATGTACTCTTTTACAAGAGGTGTTCACATGACTACTCATGTGACTTACAAATGAGGATAATATCAAGCATATCAAGCATGTAGGCTTGGGCAAAATGCACCAACAGCTCCCCCTCAAGCCTAACATGCTTGGCCTCCAAATAAGTCTTCAATTGTCCTTGATTTCGTGCAAACCAATCATCAACTTGAATCTACTTAATTTCGTACCATCAAGAGCTTTCGTCAACATGTCTGCACATTGCATATCTGTAGAGACGTAGGATAGTTGAATATCCTTGCTCATTAGCTTCTCCCTTACATAATGGTAGTGGACTTCAATATGCTTGGTTCTAGCATGGTATACCGGATTAACTGCTAGATGTAGTGAGCTTGTGTTGTCACCAAAAATGTGAGGTGTTGAAGAATGAAGTCCAAGATCTGTGTACAAAGATTTTAACCACATGATTTCTTGAGTTGCATTAGCCAAACCTCTATATTCAGCTTCAGTAGAAGATAATGCCACGGTTGGTTGCTTCTTCGATGACCAAGAAATGATTTTTGAACCTGCAAATGATATATACCCTGATGTGCTTCTTCTATCATCTTTAGATCCGGCCCAATCTGCATCTGAGTAGACCTTTAGCTCAATATCTGAAGTATATGAATAGAACAAACCTTCATTCATGGTCCCCTTTAGGTACTTGAGGACTCGCTTGGCCGCTTCCATATGTGGTCTTCTCGGCTTATGCATAAACTGACTCAATATGCTAACACTATAGCATATATCCACCCTTGTGAGTGTTGCATAGTTCAAACTTCCAACCAAGCTTTGATAGCTTGTGATGTCTTCAATTGGCTCTCCTTCATAAGCACTAAGCTTATGATTTTGCTCCATAGGTGTACCTGCACACTTGGTATTTTCCATCTTGAACTTGACGAGCATGTCATGGACATACTTCCTTTGTGTGATGTATATACCTGAATCTGTGTAGATCAACTCCAATCCAAGAAAATAAGTGAGTGGTCCGAGGTCACTTATTTTGAACTCCTCCTTCATTTGACTCTTTACCTGTTTGATTCCTTCAAGATCATTGCCTGTGATAATAATATCATCAACATACACACATAAATAGATCACTTCAGATCCATTCCTCTTTATGAACAAAGAGGTATCCGCCTTGCTAGCTTTGAATCCTTGGTCCTGCAAATAAGTAACCAATCTGAAATTCCAAGCTCTTGGAGCTTGCTTCAATCCATACAAAGCTTTCTTTAGTTTGCATACATAGTTAGGATGATGTGCATCCTCATATCCAGGAGGTTGTGCCATATACACTTCCTCAGAAATCCATCCATTCAAGAAAGCATTCTTTACATCAAGTTGATAAAGATTCCAATTTCTAGATGCAGCAAGACTAATGAGAACCCTAATTGTAGGCATTTTTGCAACAGGAGAGAAAGTCTCCTCATAATCAATACCATGGGTTTGAGCAAACCCTTTAGCAACTAACCTTGCTTTGTGTCTATTTATACTTCCATCTGGATTCCTCTTGATTTTGTATATCCATCGAGATCCGATTATCTTCATAGATGGCTTGTTAGGTACAAGCTCCCAAGTGTCATTCTCCTTCAAGGCTTCCATTTCTTCATCCATTGCATCTCTCCAAGCTTTCTTGCTTTGTGCTTCTTCGAATGTGGTAGGTTCTTCATTGGTTGAATCCTTTGCAATGTAGATTGAGTGCTTGGTGACCAAAGAAGTATCATAACCAAACCTCTCTGGTTTCTTCTTCTCCCTCGAAGACCTTCTAAGTGGTTGATGTGAGCTCTCGGGTCCATATGTAGCATCCTGCATCTTTGCTTTACCTTTGTTCTTCCATAGCTTTAGTCTTTCCAAGTCTTCTAGGTCAATCTCCGAATCACTTTCTTCAATCTGCTTTGGCTCCTTTGGTTGAAGTGATGGAAAATCTTCATCCAAGTCATATGGCAGCTTCACTTTCCTGTCATCATCAAACCATGATTTGTTTTCATCAAAAATTACATCTCTACTCACAGAAAATCCTTTATTGGTTGGATTGTACAATCTATATCCTTTTTGGTTTTGATCATAACCAATGAATACACACTTCTCTGCCTTGGGATCCAATTTCCCTCTTACTTGAGAAGGAATGTGAGCATAGGCTAAGCATCCAAAGATTTTACAATGCTCTAGACTAGGTCTTCTTCCATTCCACACTTCATATGGAGTGGTTCCATCTAGTGACTTAGATGGAAGTCTATTTATGAGATATGTGGCTGTCGACACAGCCTCTGCCCATAGGTAGTTCGGCAATCCCTTTTCGTTGAGCATGGACCTTGCAGCTTCGACGATAGCTCTATTCCTCCTCTCTGCTACACCATTGAGTTCAGGTGTATACCTTGTAGTGACTTCCCTTTTAATGCCTCTTTCATGCAAGAAGGCATCAAATTCAGAAGAGAAGTATTCTCCTCCACCATCTGATCTGAGTCTTTTCAAAGTCCTACCTGTTTGATTTTCAACAAGAGCAATATACTTCTTAAAGCAATTAAACACTTCATCCTTGTGCTTCATGAAAAACAGAATGGTCCACCTGCTACAATCATCTATGAAAGACACATAATATCTTGAGCCTGATATAGATGGCTCCTTACTTGGACCCCACACATCCGTGTGCACTAGATCCAAAGGATTTTGATACATATATCCTTTCTTATTGAAAGGTTGTCTATGAGCCTTGCCGAGTTGACAAGCTTCACACTTATAAATCATGTGTTGCCTTGTGATATTAGGCAAACCAAGTACACTTTGGTCCCTGCAAATCTGTTTGAGTGTCCTCTCACCAATGTGAGCAAGCCTTTTGTGCCATATCTCCAACTCTGTTAGAGTTTGAGATCCATAGCTAAACAAAGCTATGTTCTTTGTATCTTCCACTTCAAAAGTGAAAAGCCTTCCTGTCTTTTCTCCTTTGGCAATCCTTCGAAAGCCTTGCCTTGGGTCTTCAACATATGCTCCAAATCGATTGAATCTAACCTGCAATCCTTTTTCAACAATCTGTCCAACACTTATTAAATTTTTGGTAATTGTAGGGACATACAAGACTTTGCTTAAGAGGTTCATATTCCCATCTGATGTCTTCACATTACCTATCTTCTCCACTGAGTGCTTTGTGTCATCTCCTGTCTGCACTTCATGCTTGTTATGAGGATCTTCCAAATCAGAAAGTAAAGCCACATTTCCTGCTACATGGTTCGAGCATCCCGAATCAATGTAAAATATGTGATCATCATCCTTACCCTTCTTTGTTGATAGATTCATAATCAATAATGAATCTTCTTGACTTTGGTCCTCTGCATAGTTATTGTAATCTCTTCTTCCTCTATGGCCACTTTGATAGTTGTTGTTGTTGTTGTAATTGTTGTTGTAGTAGTTGTTGTTGTTGTAGCCTCCATTGTACCTACCTCTATTTGATCCATAGCCACCTCTATTGAATCCTCTTCCTCTTGAGTTCCTCGGGTTCCTGAAACATTCTTCAGTAGTATGGTTAGATAAGCCACATATGTTGCAAGGTTGAGATGATTGGAATCTCCCCCTGCCTTGCTTTCCACTTCTGCCTCTTCCTCTAGCTCTTCCTCTACCTGCAAAGTTTGCTTGGAAAGAGCTTCCTTCATCTTCATTCTTTCTATTCTTTGACTTGTCCTTGACCTTAGCTTTATCAGAATATAAGGCAGAAGTTTGATTACCTCTTGAGGACTCACCACCTTTGCTAATCTTTGCTTCATGAGTGAAGAGTTGGCCCATGAGTGTGTTGAGGTCGGGTACATGCATATCCATGTATAAATCCATGGCTGTTGTAAATGACTCCCACTTGTCGTCTGCTTTGATTCCATTCATGATTTGTCTTATGATTTGCTCCTCTTCAATTACTTCTCCAATGCTTCCAAGTTGGTCGGAAATCTCCTTCATCTTTGTGACATAATCAGTCACATTTTGCTTCGGGCTTTTCTTCATTGTTGTGAACTCCATCCACAATTGGTTCTTCCTTGCTCGAGTGTTGGAAGAGAAGAAAGAAGCAAGTGCATTCCAGGTTTCTCTTGATGTCTTGCATCCCTTGACATGAGGTAAAAGAAAATCAGAGATTGAGTTTAGAATATAGGACCTTGCAAGTGCATCCTTCGAACACCAATTCGAAAGTCCTTCCACTTCTTCATGTGATGGTTGCCCTTTGTTCCTCATGGTTGGCATTGCTTCATCTCCGGATATGAATCCATATAGATTCCTCCCTTGAAGGTAAGCCTCCATCCTTAGAGACCATGCCGGATAGTTGTTTCGATCCAATTTGTCAATTGTTGATGGAAATCCATCTCCCATGTTGCTTGACTATGCTCTGATACCACTGTGAAGAGAGATGGTGGATGCAATCCAAAGATGAGTAGGTGCCGCTACAACCAGCTTCACACCAGCCAATTGAGACTTCAGAGTTGATTAGTAGACCCTTTGAGCTTCCTAAATCCACCAAAATATCAGCCAAGTACTTTGGAACATGTATCCCAAAAGTTTAAGTCAAGACCGACAAGTTGCGAAATGACTAGCTCCCAAAACTTGCTATTTTTGGACATACACCTGCTGGAAAAAATGAACAGTGCTCTCAACCTGGAAGGAATTAGAAAAATTCCTTTTGGGCATAGCAAATAGACTTAGCAAGCTTCCCAATCCAAGTGAAAACACTTCAAATGATGGACTGAGCACTGAGAACAAGTTTCATCAAGTTCTGGAACATTCCCACAATTCTCGGGGCTCTGCAGAGATAGACCAGTAAGCAGTAAAATGCAGATATCTCCAAAAGTATAAATCCAATGACCTTGAAAATTTATAGGTACAAACTAGACAGTGAGAGCTATCCAACGCACTTTAAAACACTGAAAAAGGTTCAGTAAAACTCGAGATATGACCTTCTGAAGTTACTGCTCTGAGTGAGTATAGCAGAGAACAAAACAGAGAGGTAGATGATAATAAATGTATAGATTCACATATGATTACAACCACATTGGCAATGAATCTTTGCACAATGGGAGTAGAATGATAGAGCTATGGAGTAAGCTCTTCAATCTCTACAAAATGACATGAAGTGGTCACGTACAAGGATTGCTAATCGCCTCTTCCTTCTTGCTCCTTTTATAGCAATTCTTGGAGGGAGTTTTGAATTCGAATTCGAATGGCTCCACCTAAAAGTGATCCCCAAAGTTAGGAGAGATTCCCTCAGCTCAAAAATTCGTGATTTTGGTAGTTGGAGCCACGAATTTGCTTTTACATCATGGATGAGGTAAGCCATCCTTTTACTTTTTTCTTTTTCCATTTACAAGAGATAAAATGTACTCTTTTACAAGAGGTGTTCACATGACTACTCATGTGACTTACAAATGAGGATAATATCAAGCATATCAAGCATGTAGGCTTGGGCAAAATGCACCAACAATACCTAGTCCATCATCATGGCCTCTTGAAGTTTGGACTTATGAAGTTGGAGAAGGTTCCAGAGTTCTAGAAGAAAGAGATACTAAAGAACTAGAAGATATACCACCACTTTTTAGGAATACGCCAAAGTGGTGTTGGCATTAGACGTATGCGGAAGCACGCGAACAACACAAGGAAGAAGAAGAAGCTTGGAGCACAACACACAATACTGAATGTATTACCACTAGAATGCACAAAAGATAAGTAACCCATTAGGGCTATAGGCATATATACAAGCTGGGGGGAAAACCTCCTAATGAGGGAAAAAAGTGCCCCAAAAGTCCTAGTGTGTTCACACACATCACTACCTAAATATAACAACAAATCCCCCTTGGGAGTGATGCAACGAACAAGGATCTCACACTCATGTATAAGGAAGTGCAAAGCTATGTGGAAATCACTCCACAAAAGGAAGTAAGCCCAAAGCTTTGCGGAAAGCTTCAAACCTAGGGAGAGCCTTTGTGAGAAGGTCTAGAATGTTCTCTTGCGTGAGCACATATGCCAAGTTCATTTCTCTAGGAGAGAACCTCTCCCTGACATAATGATAATGCACCTCAATGTTCTTAGTGCGAGCATGGAACACAGGGTTCCTCGCAATTGCCAATGTGCTCTGACTATCAGTGAAGATGGTGGCAGGATAAGAGGAGTTGTTTTTGCATGTGATAGTATTCCCTATAGGGGTTGGCTCAAGTGAAGTGAAGAAACTACACTGTGAGGTAATATGTTTGGTTCCCCCATTGTCAAAATACCAAACATCTAAGTCTACTAAAGATATGCACTACTCATGAGAAGATGGGCAAAAGTACAAACAGTAGTAAACACCCATTCTTCTTCCTGCACAAGATTTGTTTTCAATGTAGAGGCCTCTGCAACAACCATTCTGGCCTCTTTCTTCTTTGCCTCTTTAGCAACTAGTCTTGGACAACTCTAAATGACATGATCATTTTCTTTGCAGTAAAAACAATTTCTGCTTTTTTTTATTTCTTCTCATCGTTTTCTTCCTTCTTCGAATGTGTAGCATTTGTAGATTTCTACTTACTAGTGGATGAGCTCCATTTACCTTTGCCCTTTTCACTAGCCAGGAAAGCTTGATCTGCAACATGCATAATAGACATGTTATACCTAGACTGATCTTCCTGCAATGGAACAGAAACTAACTCCTCAAATGACAAGGAATTTGGATTGCCTTTCATCATCAAACAAAGAGTAGAAGCAAAACTCTAATATGAATCAGGAAGTTCATTCAGAACAATCTTCACAACTGAACTATCAGGAAGGACTTCATCAGCAAAAATCAACTGTTCCTTCAAATCCTTGATCTTTCTCAGAAAGTTGTCCATAGAATCACCTTCATTCATGTGCTCACTCTCCAATTGTTTTCGGAGGTAAGCAACACGAGCCTCACTCCTAGCTTGGTACAATGTGGTAAGTGTATCCAAGCATCCTTAACTATTTTGTAAGAGCAAATGTGAGGAATAATGGCACTTTCGAGAGACAAGGCTATCAATGCATGTGCCTAAGCATTTCTACCATCCCAATGAATTTTCTCTATAGTGGTTGGAGCAAGAACCACATCACAAATAGGAATTTGCAAAATATCTCCATCTTCGATATCTTCTTCATCAGCTTTAGTACCCATAGTTGTAACAATTGGAGGTGTGATAGGACGTTTTTCAACACCCTACACAATGTTCCACAGTCCTTTTGCAACCAATTTATGTTGCATCATTTAAGCCCATAACGGGTAGTTGGTACCACCCGACTTATCCTCAACAGCCAACATATGGAATACATCACTGCTTTCAACCATGGCTAGTGACTAAAATACATTGATACAAAAAATTGAATGTATCTCAAAAAGTTGAGGAGAGCTGCCTAGATGAATTGTGCTAAAACTGTAGTAGACTTCGAGACACTTATACTAGTGAACCAAAAATGGTATATAGATTTGGCCCAAAAAGATGAAATAGCCTACACAAGCACTATGATAGTGCATTCGGAGGTCGAAACGACCTCAGATCATGATTTCCACACCACCGAATGAAGCTGTATTGATCTCTGAAACACCTTGAGTATGCTCACCAAAATTTGTGTGATTTTGAGACTACAACTGGAGAGGTGTTGATGATGCCCTAGATGAGGCGGTGACCTGCTCTGATACCAATTGTTGGAGTGAGACGTCTGCAAAAGCATGCGAACATCACAAGGAAGAAGAAGAAGCTTGGATCACAACACACAATATTGAATGTATTACCACTAGGATGTACAAAAGATAAGTAACCCATTAGGGCTATAGGCATATATACCAGCCAGGGGAAAAACCTCCTAAAGAGGGAAAAAAGTGCCCCGATGGTCCTAGTGTGTTCACACACATCATTACCTAAATATATCGACAAGTGGTTATATTAAACTTGGAAGGACAGTGGTATACAAGAATACACAGAAAGAACACGAAGTGAGACTAGAAGACAACAAGGAGACTAGGTAAATTATGCAGACCATTTTGAGATTCATAATGTTTTAGCTCTTACTTTGATTGAGAAGGAACCTACTAGTGTTCAAGATGCACTACAAAGTGATGTGATTATCACAAGTCCTAGGATAAGTTCAAGTACAGAGATAAGTGTATCTACATGACAGAGTAGAAATACTTTGAGAAATTATTGGAAAGGTTTTAGATGATAGATTCTAAGCCTATGCAGACACCTATGGATATCAATATCTTATTACAGTCGGAAGTAGATTCAAAACCATTTGATGCTACATTATATAGTCAAGGAGTTGGTTGCCTGATATATCTATGTAATACATGTCCCGACATTCAGTTTGCAGTTTCTCAAGTATCCAAGTTCATGCATAGCTAGCTAAAGATTCAGTGAAAATTAATTAAGAAATATTTGTAGATATCAAAAGTTTTGCTTGTTATTGAAACTCATATCATTTTGGCATTGAAGGGGGGATTGTTAGTTTCAATGTCCAACTGTCTAAGTACATGATATGACTCATTCTCTATAGAGTTCTTCACAAAGAAGAATCAACAGACTATTTGAATATATTTAGATCTTTAAAAGGGAACCCTCAAGAAATTATGCATGGGTGGCATGGTTTAGATCAGCCGAGTTCAAATCAAAATTAGAGCACCCAAGTTCGAACCTCGCAATTGGTGCACCATGAAAAGACTTTTGTTGTGATTTTTTCTTCCACAAAAAGTGACATCGATTACGTCTTCGTGATAGGCTTTTTGAACCGTGTCTTTTGTCAAAAAGGATTGCAGATCATAGCTTTTTGGTCGAAGTAACTTTTTAAGTTGCTTTTGGAGCTTACATCAAACACTATAAAAGATGGAGCTTAGCTCACTTCTAAATCATCTCAAGCTACTCTCTTTGAGGAGTTGTTCTCAAGGAGATCAAGGACATCAAGGAGATCTTGGAGGCTATCTTGGAGGAGTTCTCAAACTCTTGGAGGAGTTGTGGTCTGCTTCTGGTGATTATCTGCAAGAGATTCTGCCAGCTTACCATCAACATCCATTGTTGATTTAGTGTGAGTAGCAAGTCTATTTACTATCTTACTTGCTAGGTCACTCGTTTCTGATTTAAGTTGATTAGGATTTGGGTTTGTTGTAAAATAGTTTTAAACTCTTTGTATTCTCCATATTCTTACGCACATACACACTCTTCATACCTCTTAGGTGTTGAGATATCAAGCTCAACATGTGATGATCCAGTATGACATGTATCATTTTCTCATCTCTCTGACATGTATAGTGGTCACGTCGGTATATGTCAGGGACACTTCATTGAGCTTTATTAGATTTATCTACCAAGCGTGATGGCACATTTTTTTCTTGCCAGCTCACTATTCGCAAACATTAGGTTTTTCCTTACGTACTAGTCTTTATATATTGCATTTGTTGTATTCTTGTTTTAGGCCATTCTTGTACATTCCTTTCTATGTAATCAAAGAAGAAGAAGAAGATTAGTCTCTTCCTTGCCTCAATCTAAGTGTGTGCTTCTCTTTTATTGTGAGTGTGTGTGTGAGATCTCTTCATTATCTCCTTCCTCATGACATCGTATCAGAGCCAGCGTGGCTGTAGAGAGCTCGTGGAGAAGGCAACGGTGAAGAGTATGCACCAAGGCATGGAGAAAATGCGATTCACAAATGACCTCCATTTGCTACAAAAATCGACATGAAGGTAGAAGACCTCAAAATATTTTTGAGAGTAATCCCTTTAGGGTCACTTGTTTTTGTCAGATCAAAGTTTCGGAGCCATCTTGACCTCCATTTCGAGCCCGTAAGGTGGGGCCCACAAAAAAACGAGGTCAATTTTAGAAATTGTAACTTGCCTTGTGTTGGGTGACACTCATATATTCTGGATGCAGAATTTCAAGTGATTACGTGTATTGTTGATACACGAAAACTGTGTTTTTCTCAGATCGAACTGTCACGTCAAGTGCGACAGTGTTCAAGCAGAAGTGCTGCTTGTAGTGTTTTGCAATGTTGTGAATTGCTCCAGAAATGGCAAACGCAGTTGGAATGAGTCAGCTTATGAGTGATAAGCTGGACAAAAATAACTTCCATGCTTTGAGATTAAGAATGATGAATTTACTGATGGGAAAAGGCTACTAGAAGTACATCGAAGGAGAGAACCAAAATGCTCCGTAGTTACCAGAGAGGAATCGAAATCCAGAATAGTTAAGTGAATATAAGGAATGGAATCAAGGAGCACGAAAGGTAATGTATTGGCTATCTGTTAGAATACAGGGTAGCATGATTGGGCACATACAAGATGCCAAGACTCCAAAAGAGGCTTGGAACAACTTGATCACATTGTATGAGACCAATACAAAGGCACGAAAAGTGCAACTCAAGAATGAGTTGCATATCTTGGAGAAAAAGAGCATGTCGGTAAGTCACTATACCCTCAAAATCAAAAGCATATGTGAGTCACTTGCATCTATTGGAGTGAATGTAGATGATGATGATAAGGTGGAAGTATGCCTTCGTGGTTTAGGAGCTGCATATAAGCAATTCAGAACTTCTATACAAACCAGGGAAAATATTCCAAATTTTGATGATTTAGTATCTATGCTGATTATTAAAGAAAAGAATCTTGGTGAGGATTCAAACTCCCAAGGAAAGCCTAGTTATGAGCAGGTATTCTACTATGGCAGAGGAAGAGGCAGAGCTAGAGGTTTTGAAAGTGGAAGAGGAAACAATAACCAAGACTAAGGTCAACAACAGAATCATGCAGGAGGAAGAGAACAGCTTTGAGGTAGGGGGAGCCAAAGAGGTCGCAAAAATTTCTAAAGAAATGATTCAAGTAATGATAGTAAAGGATGCTAGAATTGTGGTAAACTTGGACACTTTGAACGTGATTACAGGTTGCAGAATCAAAATAACAGAAGGCAGCGAAACAACTATGCATCCACAAGTGTAGATGATTCTGAGAAGCTGTTCATGGTTCAACTTCACTGTTGGAGTTAGACGTCTGCGAAAGCATGCGAACACCACAAGGAAGAAGAAGAAGCTTGGAGCACAACACACAATACTGAATGTATTACTAGAGAATGTACAAAGATAAGTAGCCCATTAGGGCAATAGGCGTATATACAAGTCGAGGGAAAAAAACCTCCTAAAGAGGGAAAAAAGTGCCCCGATGGTCCTAGAGTGTTCACACACATCACTACCTAAATATATCAACAAATCCCCCCTGGGAGTGATGCGGTGAACAAGTAGCTGGCGCTCATGTATAAGGAAGTGCCAAGCTATGTGGAAATCACTCCAGAAAAGGAAGTAAGCCCAATGCTTTGCGGAAAGCTTCAAACTTCTCCCTAGGCAGAGCCTTCGTGAAAAGGTATGCAATGTTCTCCTGCGTGGGCACATATGCCAAGCTGATCTCCCTAGAAGAGAACCTCTCCCGGACATAATGATAATGCACCTCAATGTGCTTAGTGCGAGCATGGAACACAGGGTTCCTCGCAACTGCTAATGCGCTCTGACTATCAGTGAAGATGGTGGTGGCAGAAGACTGACCAACACCCAAATCAGCCATAAGGCGTCTGAGCCACACACACTCAACAGTCGTTGTGAAAGCTTCAATATACTCAGCCTCACAACTCGAAGTGTCCACAGTAGGCTACTTCTTGCTCAACCAAGATATACATGAGCTACCAAGCATGAAGCAAAATCCACTAGTGGACACATGAGTGTCATAGCAACCAGCCCAATCAGAGTCAGAAAAAAGCATGCAAATCTGGCGGTAGGGATCCCCCCTTGGGATAAAACCCAAGTAGCCAAGTACCACTCAAGTAGCAAAAGATACGCTTAACCGCCTACCAATGCTTGACTCCTGGGCAATGCATAAACCTCCTCATCTGTGAGACAGCAAATTGAATATCTAGCCGAGTAATACATAAGTAAATCAAGCATCCAAAAGCCTGCTGATAGAGAACAGCATCAAATGCATCTCCACCATCATGAAGACTCAATCTTAAACATGTCTCCATAGGAGTGGCAATAGGCTTACAGTCTTCAAGGCCAAAACGTTGCAATAATGTGTCAATGTATTTCGTTCGACACAAAACCATTCCACCATCAACGTGCATAAATTGAATGCCCAAATAATGATGCAAATGCCCAAAATCAGACATCTCAAATGAGGCATGCAAATCAGCCTTAAAATCAGCAATATGCTTCTCAATAGGACCAGTGAGCAGCATGTCATCAACATAGACAACAATGATCAGAAGCACATCATTAGCACGCTTAACATATAAGGTGCTTTCAGTTGGACTATTCTCAAAACCATGTGCAATCAGATAGGCATGTATCTTCTCATACCAAGCACATGGTGATTGCTTTAAACCATATAATGCCTTCTTTAACCTGCACACCTGGTTTTCATGCCCTTTCTGCACAAAGCCACGGGGCTAAAAAACATACACTTCTTCATGCAAGTCACCATTCAAAAATGTTGTTTTAATGTACTGATGTACATTCCAACCATGATGGGCTGCAAGTGCACATATGCTCCAAACAGTAGTCATACTGCATGTAGGTGCAAAGGTCCCATCAAAATCAATGCCTCTTTCCTGTGCATAACCCTTTGCAACAAGCCTAGCCTTATACCTGTCAACTCTACCATCATGTTTACGCTTCAGCTTGTATACCCACTTAGTGCCGATGGCCTTCTTGCCAGGAGGCAAGTCACATAAAGACCAAATACCATTCTTCATTATTGCATCATATTCAGATTGCATAGAAGCCATCCAATTTTTTGAATTTTGTGCTTCATCAAATGAAACAGGCTCAGTCTCATCACATAGACTAGATGCAGCCATAGCATAGCAATCTGATGCAAATGAGGCACTATGAGAGCTTGATCGATTACGATATGCCAGAGGTGCATCTAATTTGCTATCACGCAAGGTCTGCACCAGCCATTTTGGCATAGTTCTTGCCTGTTCAATATCTGCTCTCTCATCAATAAGTGCATCATGTAAATCTGCATCAGAAATGGTATGATCTGCATCATCACATGAAACCTGCAAAGGATGAGAAGTTGCCTCAATAGGACCAGCACTAGATTGTCCACCTGTAAAAAGAGGCAACAAAGTATCATACATGTCTTTGGAGCTAACAGATGTCTCCTTAGTACATGAAAGCAATGGTTGAATAGCATCCTCCACAAAAACAACATCACGGCTAACCAGAATGTGTTTAGTATGTGGATGATACAGAGGATAGCCTTTACTTTTAGAACTGTACCCAACAAAAATACATTTTATTGCTTTATCATCCAATTTTCTGAGATGTTGTTCAGCCACTAATGCATATGCCAAACAACCAAAAACACACAGATGAGCAACAGATGGCTTGCGATCATGCCAAGCCTCATATGGAGTGATAAACTGCAGTGCTTTAGTGGGACACCTGTTCAGTACATATGCTGCAAACATGACAGCCTCAAGCCAAAAACTATGTGGTAAAACCTGACTCTTGACCATACACCTCGCATCTCCATGAGTGACCTATTCTTTCGTTCAACAACTCCATTCTGTTGAGGTGTATACGGCATTGTACACTGGTATTTTATCCCACGTTTAGCCAGAAATGCATTAAAATTAGAAGACATATATTCCCCCCTCGATCAGAATGGAGGGTGCCCATTTTACATGTTGACAGTTTTTCAGCCAAAACCAAAAACTGTTTGAAGCACATGAACACTTCGGCTTTGCCTTCAATGGATATACCCATGCATGCCTGGAAAAATCATCGATGAAAGTCACGAAGTAAAGATAATTCCCAAAAGAAGGTGTCTGCATAGGACCACAGACATCACTATGTACAAGCTGCAATTTCTGAGTAGCCCGAACTTAACCATCTTTTGGAAAGGAGGAACACTGCATTTTGCCCAAAATACAGCCTTCACAAACATGTTTTCCAGGTGCCTCGAGTTTGGGCAAAGAGGACACCATTTCAGATTTCTGCAAGCGTAGCAAACTAGCAAAATTTAAAATTCAAATGACCAAGGCGTGCATGCCAAAGCTTTGCATCTGACATAGCCTGAGAATCATTTACTGCACATGCCAAATCATTTACTGATCTTTCATAGTCTATGAGCTTATACAACCCACGACATAAAATGCTAGAAGCAATAATCACATCGCCATTAGACAGATCATGAACTGTACAGTTGTCATCAACAAATTTCACAACCAAGCCAATCTTGGCTAATGCAAAAACTGATAACAGGTTCTTCTTGATCCCTGGCACAAATAGAGCATCTGACAAAGTGAAAGAACTACCATCAGCAGTAGTCAAAATGATCTTACCAACTCCCATATTAGGATAAGAGGAGTTGTTGGCGCATGTAACAATATTCCCTGTAGGGGCAGGCTCAAGTGAAGAGAAGAAGCTCGCTGCGAGGTAATATGTTTGGTTGTCCCACTGTCAAAATACCAAACATCTGAGTCTACTGCAGAAGTAGACTCTGTTTTTGGTGTAGAGGCCTTTGCAACAACCATTCCAGCCTCTTTCTTCTTTGCCTCTTTAATAGCCAATTTTGGACAGTTCTTTATGATATGATCATTCCCTTTACAGTACTTACAAAACAGTTTCTGCTTTTCTGATTTCTTCTCATCTTTATCTTCCTTCTTTGAATATAAAAAATTAGCAGATTTTTGCTTACTGGTTGACGAGCTCCATTTTCCTTTGTCCTTCTGACTAGCCAGGAAAGCTTGATCTGCAACTCGCATAATGGACCTGTTCTGCCTGGATTGATCTTCTTGCAAAAGAACAGAGACTAACTCCTCAAATGATAAGGTGTTTGGATTGCCTTTCATCATCAACCGAAGAGTAGAAGCAAAACTCTGATATGAATCAGGAAGCCCATTCAAAACGGTCTGCACAAGTGAGCTATCTGGTATAACCTCATCAACAAAAATCAATTGTTCCTTCAAGGCTTTGATCTTCGTTAGGAAACTGTCCATAGAATCACCTTCATTCATGTGCTCACTCTCCAACTGTTTTTGGAGGTAAGCAACACGAGCCTCATTCCTAGCTTGGTACAATGTGGTAAGTGTATCCCAAGCATCCTTTAGCTATTCTGCAAGAGCGAATGTGAGGAATAATGGCAGGTTTGATAGATAAAGCTATCAATGCATGTGCTTGGGCATCTCTGCCATCCCAATGAATCTGCTCTGCAGTAGGTGCAGTAGAAACCGCAGAACGAACAGGAATATGCAGAATATCATCATCTTCGACACCTTCTGCATCAGCTTTAGTACCTACAGTTGTAACAGTTGTAGATGTGATAGGTCTTTTTTTGACACCCTACACAATGTTCCACAGTCCTTTTGCAACCAACACATGTCGCATCATACAAGCCCATAACGGGTAGTTGGTACCATCCAACTTATCCTCGATAGCCAACATACGGAATACATCACTGCTTTCAGCCATGGCCGATGACTAAAATACCTTGATGCAGAAAATTGACTATATCTCAAAACGTTGAACATAACTGACCAAACCAATTCTGCTAGACCTGTAGAAGAATTTGAGACGCTTATACTGACAAACAGAAACTGGTATATATCTTTGGCGCAAAAAGATGAAATAGCCTGCATAAGCACTGTGATAGTGCGTTCGGAGGCCGAAACGAGCTCAGATCGCGATTTCGGCACCACACAGCAAAACTGTTTTGATCTTGGAAACACACTGAGTATGCTCACCAAAATTCATTCGATTCTGAGACTGCAACCAGAGGAGTGTGGATGGCACCCTAGATGAAGCTACGACCTGCTCTAATACCAATTGTTGGAATTAGATGTCTGCGGAAGCACGCGAACAACACAAGGAAGAAGAAGAAGCTTGGAGCATAACACACAATACTGAATGTATTACTAGAGAATCACAAAGATAAGTAGCCCATTAGGGCAATAGGCGTATATACAAGCCGGGGAAAAAAAACCTCCTAAAGAGGAAAAAAAGTGCCCCGGCGGTCCTAGAGTGTTCACACATATCACTACCTAAATATATCAACAATCACATGATGAATACGATGTCTACTGGTGTTTCAAAATTGAATGATAATGTCTGGTATGTTGATTCAAGTGCTTCAAATCACATGACCAGTCATGCAGAATGGTTAGTAGTTTGAAGAAATTGCTAGTCCCTGGATATGTTGAAATAGGTGATAACACATCACACCCTATCGAGCATACAAGAAACATAGCATTGTCTATGGAGGACAGGAAGGTAAAACATCTTGCTGATGTGCTGCATGTTCCAAACATAACAAAGAATCTGGTTTTTGCTAGACAAATGGTTGACCAGGGATTACAAGTCAGGTTCAATGTTGATGGGTTATATGTAGAAGAATACAAACGGGATGGAAGATTGATTGCCAAATGAAACAAAGTGGGTAGGATGTTCACCTTAAATGTGAAAATTCCTGAAATGAATGCAGCCATGTTTGCAAAAGGTGCAGGAGTTATTGCAAATATAGAGATGTGGGACAAACGGATTGGACATGCAAACTTGCAAAGGCTGAAATTGATGCAGTCAATGGAGATTGTCCATGGACTACCAAATTTCAAAGTTGCAAAAATGCAAAAAGGTATGTGCAGCATGTCAATTCGGTAAACAACCAAGAGCATCATTTCCACATGACAAGCATGTTAGTGAGAATGTACTAGAAGTAGTACATACAGGTGTTTGGGGTCCAACATAGACCACATCTATGGGCGGTTGTAAGTTTTATGTTACTTTCATTGATGACCATACACGCAAAGTATGGCTATATTTCATGAAAGAGAAGAGCGAGGTGTTCACTCACTTCCAGAATTTTAAAGCTATAGTGGAAAAGTAGACACAGAAGTACATTCAGACATTAAGATCTGATGGAGGAGGTGAATACATGTCAAATGAGTTCAATAGTTTTCTAAAAAATCATGGAATTCGGCATCACTTTTCATGCAGGTGCACACCACAACAGAATGGCATTGCTGAACGCAAAAATAGGCATATTGCAGAAATAGCAAGAGCCTTGATGGCTGAGAAGAATATGCCTCATTGTTATTGGGCAGAAGTTGTGCATACTGCTGTATACATCATGAATAGAACTCCAACTGCTGTTGTACATCAAGTTACACCTGAAGAGAAATTTACAGGTAAAAAGCCAAACTTATCACATCTAAAAGTTTTTTGCTATATTGCATATGTACATGTCCCAGATGAATTGAGGATGAAGCTTGATCCAAAAGCAAAAAAGTGTGTCTTCATTGGATACTCCCTTGAGCAAAAGGGATATAAATGTTATAACCCACTCACATGACATGTAAAGGTGAGCAGAGATGTGGTATTTGATGAAATGTCAAGCTTCTATGCAGATGCCAAAGAACGACTGAATCTTGAACCAAATGACAAAGAAAATGCTAAAAAATCAAGTGCAGAATCTCAAGTTTTGAGTGGACCGGATGCATCACCAAGCAATAGTTCCAACTCAAATCCATGGAGTGCAAGATTGCGTGGAAATTTTAGTCAAGAAAATTCATGAAATACATCCAAGAAAGGTAAAGAAAAGCTTTCTGCAGGTCATAAAACATGTGCAAGTTTTGAAGACATTGATGGAGATTCAAGCGGTTCAGAAAAGAGTCTTGATGAGGAACTTGGACTACCTTCTGTGAAGACTCCAGGAGTAAGAATTTCACATGCAGATGATACAAGGAGAAGTGACCCAGGACCAAGAAGATCTGGGAGGATGTAGAATTCTATGCAATGATTGACGTATGACAGCTATATGGCTCGTAATTGTGCCTACGTTACAAAGGTAATACAAGATGCTGAACCTTCTTGCTTTGAAGATGCAATTGGAATAGCAAATTGGGAAAAATCTATAGATGAGGAGATGGCTGCACTTTATGGAAATGATACATGGAAGCGGGCTCCATTGCCGCAAGGAAAGAAACCCATAAGCTGCAAATGGGTTTACAAGGTAAAGCATAATGTTGATGGTAGCATAAGCAGGTATAAAGCACGATTGGTAGCTAAAGGATATGCACAGACATCTAGCATTGATTATGAGGAAACATTTAGCCCTATAGCTAAAATGTCTACTATCAGAACACTTGTTGCATTAGCTACAACAAAAGGATGGACTTTGCATCAGATGAATGTGAAGAATGTTTTCCTACATGGTGAGTTACAGGAAGAAGTATATATGGACCAGCCACAAGGATACAAAGATTCAAAGCATCCAGAATATGCTTGCAGGTTGCAAAAGGCTTTGTATGGGCGGAAGCAAGCTCCTCGTGCATGGCATGCAAGGACTGCTGATTACTTGACTGGCATTGGGTTTTCTATGTGTGATGTAGATCATTCACTATATGCAAGGAAGGCTGATGATGGCATCACGATTGTGGCTCTTTATGTTGATGACCTGATTCTAGGTGGTGACAATGAAGAAAAAATTAAAGAGGTAAGGCAACTTCTTATGTAGGAATTTGACATGAAAGATCTTGGTGTGCTGTGCTATTTCTTGGGCATTGAGTTTATTCATACAGAAATAGGTATATGGATGTCACAAAGGCAATATGCCTTGAATATGCTGCAAAAATATGGTATGGCTGATTGTACGCCAATTTCTATGCCATTAGATCAGAATTTGAAGTTAGATACTAAATTAGGTGAAGCATTGGAAAATGCTACTATGTACAAGAAAATTGTGGGAAGCTTGATATCTCTCACAATTAGGAGGCCTGATTTTAGCTACACTATTGAACTTGAAAGTTAGTTTATGCAGATTTTGAGGAAGCCACATTTGGATGCTCTGAGGCACAATCTACGTTATGTGAGTCCTACTTTGGATTATGCATTGTTTTATGAAGCTGGTGTAGATTTGCAGGTTCATGGATACACTGATGCAGATGGGGTTGGTAGTACTCCATATAGAAGATCTACTAGTGGCTTTCTATTCTCACTTGGAGGTGCAATTATTAGATGGAACAGCAAGAAGCAACCCACTGTTGCTTTGTTGAGTACAGAGGCGGAGTATAGAGGTGCTACAATGGCTGCATGTGAAGCATCATGGCTGGAGATGTTACTTGCAGATTTAGATATGGAAGTGCAAAAGCCTATCACTATCTATTGTGATAATCTTAGCAGCATACAGTTAGCACAGAACCCTGTTTTTCATGCTAGAACAAAGCAAACTTGGAGCTGAGAAGTTGAAGAAGTTTCGAGAGATGCTTGGATTACAAGATATGACGTTGAGCTTGAGGGGGAATGTTGAGATATCAAGCTCAACATGTGATGATCCAGGATGACACATATCATTTTCTCATTTCTCTGACATGCATAGTGGTCATGTCGATATATGTCAGGGACACTTCATTGAACTTTATTAGATTTATCTACCAAGAGTGATGGCACATTTGTTTCTTGCTAGCTCACTCATTCGCCGACATTAGGTTTTTCCTTATGTACTGGTCTTTATATATTGCACTTGTTGTATTCTTGTTTTAGGTCATTCTTGTACATTCCTTTCTATGTAATAGAAGAAGAAGAACATCAGTCTCTTCCTTGCCTCAATCTGAGTGTGTGCTGCTCTTTGATTGTGAGAGTGTGTGTGTGAGCTCTCTTTCTTATCTCCTTCCTAGTGACATTAGGCACACAATTTCTTGTATTTAGTTCCTATTTTTGCCTAGATACAAATATTGTCAATTTGTATCATATTCACACATTGAAATTGACATTGGAATATAGATAGTGTAGGTGAGCCTCATAGCTTACCGTTACACTTGAAATCTGGTCTATTCTCTCTCTATCTCTCACTCATCCATTTTAAGTCTTAAGGTTTGTATGTTAAGGTTCATCTATTGGAAGATCCTATAAACCTATGATATATTTTCATTGGGGCCCATACCACTTCCAACATATGGTATTGAGAGCTTATAATACCAACATTTGGTGTTAGAGCTTAGAATACCAACACATTTGTGGAAGATCCATGTCAAGGCTTCAAGAAGATAGCCATATGTGAGAAGCATGGTAGGCTCTTTACTTTTGAAGTAGGAGAAACAAGGAACATAGCTCTATTCACTAGGTCTTAAACCCTAAGTGAGCTTGAAGTGTGGCATAAGAGACTTGCTCATGTGAATGAAAGAACCTTGAAGGATATATGCAGGGATCAAAGTGTTCTAGGAATTCCAAACAAATCAAAGCAACACATGATCAACAAATGTGATGCATGTGAGATTGGGAAGGCACAAAGACAACCATTCAACCACAAAGGCTACATCCACAACAATGTATTGGACTTAGTACATATAGATGTATGGGGACCAAGTCAAGAACCTTCATTGGCAGGATCAAGGTATTATGTATCATTTATTGATAACCATAGTCGGTGGAATATTCTATCCTTTATCAAGAGTAAGAATTGTGTTTGATTTCTTCAAAAAGTATCTAGCACATGTGGAGAATCATACAAATAGATCACTCATGCAACTTAGATCTGATGGAGGGGGACAATACTTATCCAAAGAGTTAGATGAGTTCTTGGAGGATAAAGGTATCAAAAGGGAAGTGACCACTAGGTACTCTCCTCAACTAAATGGAATTGTAGAGAGAAGAAACAGGACATTGGTTGGATCACCGAGAACACTGCTTGAAGAGAAGAGGTTGCCACATTATCTATCGGTAGAGGCTATTTCCATTACGACTAACATCCAAATCACTTTAAGGTATGACTCCTTATGAATCATGACATGGAAGAAAACCTAGTCATGGACATTCCAAGGTGTTTGGTTGTTTAGCTTATGTTCATGTACTATCACAAATAAGAGGTAAGCTAGATGAAAGGGCAACAAAGACAGTGTTTATTGGGTATGACTCAACTCAGATGGGTTACAAGTTCTATAATCCTTCAACCAAGCAACTCACTACAAGTAGAGATCTTGTGTTTGAAGAACACATGTCTTGATATGATGAAGACAAACAAAAGGTAACTCTACCATATGATCTTGATTCCAATTCTCATCGATTAAGAAGCAAGCATGATACATAGGTCTAGGATCCAAGAAGTGATACAGATGATGACCAATATGAAAGGGAAAAGGATTACAAACTATGGAAGTCAAGACGCAAAGAAAAGATGTAGGAATGTGGAGAATTCTCTAAGCAAGCTCCTAGGAGATAAAAAAGAGAGAAGAAACAACCAGAAAGGTATGGATATGATTCCACATTTTTTACAAAGAATTCAATCTATTTGGAAAAAGACTCAATTATAGAAGAACCCGAACCTATGAAGAGGAAACGGGCTAATTGGGAAAACGCCATGAAAGAAGAAATAGATGCATTGAAGGAGATGGAAACTTGGGATTTGGTTCCAATGTCATCCAATCAATAGGTAATTGCTTGGAGATGGGTATATAAAGTTAAAAAAAAAAACTTAAATGGATCAATTTATAGGTACAAGGCAAGATTAGTTACCAAAGGATGCTCACAAAGTTATGGTATAGACTATGAGGAAACATTCTCACCAATTGTAAATATGACTACAATCAAAACACTTACAACCACAAAAGGATTCTTGAATTGATCAAGCACAGAAGGAGAACACACAGAAAAATCAGGTGCAATTTTTCTTCATTATTGAAAAGTTTTACATCTGGATGAGAGAGCTATGACTTCTAATTCTCCTCAAATCTTGCTCTCTTACACTCTCTCATATTTGCCCCAACATTTTTCCTTGTATATATAGACAAATATGTACAAGCTCATAACCATACAAAAGTATAAGTGAGCTAACTCTAGGTTAATGTACATATATATGCATATCTTCATTCTCTGAACATATACTTTCTTCATGCTTCAAGACTTGATCTTTTCTTCAATACTTGACTTCAAAACTTCAATTTTTGATTGTCTTGCACCAACAATGATGAGCCATATAACTATCATACGTCAATCATTGCAGTGAATTCCTCATCTTCTTGGATCTTCTTCGTCCTAGGTCACTTCTCCTTGCATCATCTGCATGTGCTTTTCTTACTTCTGGAGTCTTCACAGAGGGCAATCCAAGCTCCTCATCGACTCTTTTCTGAATCGCTTCAATCTCCATCATGGTCTTCAAAACCCACACATGTTTTACTACAAGCAGAAAGCTTTTCTTTACCTTTCTTGGATTTATTTGATGAATTTGATGGACTGAAATTTCCACGCAATCTTCCACTCCATGGATTTGAGTTGGAACTATTGATTGGTGATGCATCTGGTCCACTCAAAGCTTGAGATTCTACACTTGATGTTTTAGCATTTTCTTTGTCATTTGGTTCAATATTTAGTCCTTCTTTGACATCTGCATAGAAGCTTGACATTTCATCAAATACCGCATCTCTGCTCACCTTCCCATGTTGTGTGAGTGGTTATAAGATTTATATCCCTTTAGCTCAAGGGAGTATCCAATGAAGACACACTTTTCTGCTTTTGGATCAAGCTTCATCCTCAATTCATTTGGAAGATGTACATATGCAATATAGCCAAAAACTTTCAGATGTGATAAGTTTGGCTTTTTACCTGTAAACTTATCTTCAGGTGTAACTTGATGTACAACAACAGTCGGAGTTCTTTTCATGATGTATACAGCAGTATGAACAACATATGCCCAATAAGAATGAGGCATGTTCTTCTCAGCCATCAAGACTATGCTATTTCTACAATATGTCTATTTTTACATTTAGCAGTTACGCCATTCTGTTGTGGTGTGTACCTGCATGAAAACTGACGTCCAATTCCATGACTTAGAAAATTGTTAAACTCATTTGACATGTATTCACCTACTCCATCAGACCTTAATGTCTGAATATACTTTTCTATCTCCTTTTCCACCATAGCCTTAAAATTCTAGAAGTGAGTGAACACCTCACTCTTCGCTTTCATGAAATATACACATACTTTTTTTGTATGGTCCAAGCATCCTTAGCTGTTTTGCAAGAGTGAATGTGAGGAATAATGGCATGTTTGACAGACAAGACTATCAATGCATGTGCCTAAGCATCTGTGCCATCCCAACAAATTTGCTTTGTAGTAGGTGCAATAGGAACCGCAACATGAACAGGAATCTATAGAATATCACCATCTTCAACGCCTTCTGGATCAGCTTCAATAATTGTAGTTGCAGGTGTATAGGATGTTTTTCAACACCTTGCACAATATTCCATAGTCCTTTTGCGACCAATACATGATGCATCATATAAGCCCAGAATGGGTAATTCATACCATGCAACTTATCTTCAGCATCCAACATACAAAATACATCATACCTTTTAGCCATGGCCACTAACTAAAATACCCTAATGCACAAAAATGATTGTATCTGAAAAAGTTGAATAGACTATCCTAATGAGTATGTTAAACCTGTAGCAGACTTCGAGATGCTTATACTGGCACACGAAAACCTATATATATATATATATATATATATATATATATATATATATATATATATATATATATATATATATATATATATATATATATATATATATATATATATATCATTTGCACTAAAAGATGAAAGAACTTGCATAGGCTCTATGATAGTGCATTCGGAGGCTAGAATGAGCTCAGATCCCGATTTCTACACCACAGAGTGAAGTAGTTTTGATCTTCTAATCACCCTAAGTATGCTCACAAAATTTTGTGGGATTTTGAGACTATGACCGGAGAGGTGCCGAGGATACCCTAGATGAAGCGAGAACCTGTTGTGATACCAATTGTTGGAGTTAGATGTCTATGAAAGCACGCAAACAACACAAGGAACAAGATGAAGCTTGGAGCACAACACACAATACTTAATGTATTACCACTAGAATGTACAAAGATAAGTAAGCTTTTAGGGTTATAGTCATATAAACAAGCCGAGGGAAAAAACCTCCTAAAGAAGGAAAAAAGTGCCCCGATGGTCCTAGTGTGTTCACACACATCACTAGCTAAATTTCTATGGCCTCTTTGGCCCCCTCTTTGGACCCCTTCTTGATATCCTTACCTTCACCTTCCAACAAGTCTCTATCCCATTGCAGTAGTAGGGACTTGATGACAAAGAAGTGGGAAAGGGACGCCCTTTTTAATTTGTCAATCCAAGAACAAGCTAACCCGATTGGTGCTTAGAGAATAGTGCTTCTCAAGCCACACATTAATCATGCACGAATGATGCAAGCAAGCAGACTTCTAAGAAGATCCATGAGGAGTGAAGGGTATAGAACAAACAAGATGTATAAAAACATGACTTTCTGGAAAACACGACTCTCTTAAGAGATGAAAGCCAAAAACTTCAAAAGGTCATAACTCCCTCATACAAGCACCAACTAGCATGATTCAAGTGCATTTTCCATGCCATTTTTCATGTAGATTTCAAATATGCCCTAGTATAGGGAGATCTAGAGTGAATAAGCAGGCGAGAGATGTTAGTGCTCAGACGACTTTACAAAAGTGATGACAGAAGATAGGTTTAGTAGAGATTACTCCTCAAAGAGTTAACAAACAAGTAGAACATACATCCATAGTTGCACAATCAACCAAATAACACCACAAAACTTCCATAAAACACTAAGGAGACAAAGGAAACAAGAGATAACACAGATATCACAGCCAAAGGAGCTTCTCTTCTCATTACTGCAAAGGTTACAAGAGGAAATGGCTTGGAATTTTTCACATTTGTGTCTTTTAGACCCTTGTGGACAGAATCGTGATTTTTTTCCAACAGAGAGTCATAATTTCCTACAAATCTCTTCTCCACACAAATGGGAAGGGCTTTTCTCTTGTGTACTTGGGGATGGATGCTCCTGGATCACTACAGGGAGATTCTTCCTAAGTGTTACAAAGTTGGAGATTTTATTTAAAAGACATCAAGATATAACACTATTTGAAGTACTTTTTCAACATTTCCTCCCCTCCTAGACCTTTTGATGTCCTCATCAAAATTTGGAAATATGTACATCTCCTGTGGCTGTGGTTTTTCTTACTCTATTGTGAGCCTAACTTCTAGTACTATTTATCTCTATTTGTACACTTCCTAGAGGTGTTTGTGTTCCTACTCTTTTAGTGTTAATGTTGTTGATGAGCTCGATTAAAGCCTTCCTCTAGTTGACAACTGCGGCTCGTTCATCTACTGTGTTCGAGCTCTGATATTATAGGTATACCACCTCATAGGCTAGGATGTGTGCGTTAGGACCCAGAGAGACTCTTCCAAAAATCTCTAAGTCTGTCTCAAAAAAGCCTGTAGAAAATGCATCCTCAAATATTTTTAAGAAGATGCTCTGCATAAATATAACGCGGGCATAGTATGCAAGCAAACACTATCTATTTGTCATTTCACTAAGGTAAAAAAGGAGAATATTTTTGCTTGAATGGAATCCCAAAGCCTTCAGAGTTGTTGACCTCTAAAAAGCTCTCCTAAGAGGTCTTTATCATCATTAGTATGTGGCTTTGTACAATGATAGTGTAGTCCTGTGCATCCCTCATGTCTTCCAAAAATGTGTCAATTACTTGAAGCATATATGACTTGGTTGGCCAACCATGTAGAGGTCCTACTAACTTTGCAAAATTTAACTAGGTTCGAGGTATTTGTCCGTTCCTCTGGCATTCCCAAAATGTTGGCCACTCCCTTTGGCCTGCGCATGGACAATACGCTGGGTTAAGCTTGAGGTTGACTGGAGCATTCATCCACACATGCCGACATTCTTTTTGCTTATTCAAAAATTCTCTTCGCCATCGAGGGTTAACCTTACAAAAAAAGTCCATGGATAATACAAAATAACTTTTCGAGTACTCCAAAAATTGATCAGCCTCCTTCTGCAAAATGTTGTCTGGTACTCTTTTATTGATTCGTGTAGGTATACCTTCGCCATGTCCAGGATATCAAAATTGGACAGCATTCACGACGGCTTCTTTAGCTTGTGTAGCAAAAAACGTAACTATTTTGGCCTCGTATCTATCATAAAATTGCTTTAGGTATTTAATTCTATTGTTCCTATCTCTAAGTAATGTATAAGAGAGGGGTGGTTCCTCAGATCTAGCTCATCGGTTTTGTCATTCGTTTCATTTGTATTTTCTACCTCCATCTCCACATCCTTGATGGGGCTCTTGTCTCCTTGTTTTGTCTCATGAGCTTCTTCTCGGATGTGAGCTTGCACCTCTGGGACTTTGGTTTCCCATCAGATGAGTTCTCTTATTTCAGTCTCCACTTCATCTCGGCATACTTCTACTGTTTTTCGAATTTGATCCTTGAGTGCTCCGTAATGTGCAAACATTTCTCTCAAATATACACACAATTGTTTAACTTTCTCTTCCACCTTTACCTTTGTCGCTAATTGTTCCTTTACCTGGGAGGCTTCTCTTGTGGCTTCCTCTAGCTCTTTCTCTAGTTCCTTCACTCTGTCTGAGTCTTGGCTTCTCTAAAACTCTATGCTACTATCCGGATTATATATTCCATAGCCATGTCTTCAATTTCCTCCTCCCCATGGAATCTTATGTAGTGCTCTTTCTTGGGATTTTCCCAGTGCAGTCACTCCGAATATTGTTGCTGCTGCCTTCTAAACCACCTCTTGCTCTTTAGCTTCTTCCATTACAACATCGGGGTCCTAGTACACTATCATTTTTTGGCTTTGATCTTCTTCCTGACAAGTGGTTAGAACCACTGTTTTCTCCTATTGTGTTTCCTTTACTACTTCTATCTCAAACCCCATGGATGAATTGAAGAAGTCATCCAGGTCCACTTCTTGTTCCATCTCTCTGCGTTTTTGGACTTTGAACTCTTCTTGTTGTCTTTTTATCTCTGTTGAGTTCAATAGTTGTTGTAGTAGTTTCCTTTTCCTCTTCTTCTTCTTCAAAATCTTGGTCTTCCTTATTATGTTCCTTGTAATGCT
This sequence comes from Ceratopteris richardii, assembly GCA_020310875.1. NCBI lineage: Eukaryota > Viridiplantae > Streptophyta > Polypodiopsida > Polypodiales > Pteridaceae > Ceratopteris > Ceratopteris richardii. The sequence goes on from CM035423.1 coordinate 52,039,033, forward strand.
CTTCCGGCTCTTGAGGTTGTGGTATGCACATGAGTTGCATATGTTGTCTGGTTGCTAGGGTGGATCCACCTTCTAGGAGTTTCGATGGGGCCTCTAGCAAATACGCCATGGGTTGCTCGTACTTTTGCTTTTTCTCATCCTCCTTCGGGAATGTCTTGTTGCTTTTTGCAATAAGTTGTTGTCTGTGATCTTCTCTTGTCTCAACTTTTACCTCTTTACTTTTAGTGGGGGGTACCACTTTCACCTTCATGGGGGGTGCCAATTTCGTCTTATCTTTGGCTAGGTTCAATTGTTCAAAGATCCTCCTTAATACTTACTCCCTTCTGACAAAAGTTGCTTCAGTTTTCGAGTCTAGTAGGTTCTCATGAGCTTTCTCATAAGCTTCCCACTCTTCTTGTGTCCAATCGGTTGCCTTATTTGAGAAATCATCCAACACTTCTCTTTGTATGGTCCAACTAAATTCATCAAAGAACTTCTTCAATTATCTATGCGATTCAATTAGATTTTTGCAAAAGCTCTCTGGTCAATTCATACCAATTTGTGAGCTATGGGCATTTTTTTGTGACATTCACTTTCAAAAATAGAAGGTTTCTTCAAATATAGTAAGTTATCTGTTTCAATGCAATCTTTTGGAGATGATGTTCCAAAGGACTTGATGGCTCTTTATCTATATTTGGCAAGGTAAGGAAGTACATTAGGCATCCTTGAAGTTACTTTGGGTGGCATAGAGAAAGTTTTTTGGAACACCCACTCATCTCTACACATATCCTATCACCTCTTCACATACAAGATGTGGGGACTATGATCCATATATCTAACATTGAGTATTAGTAGCAAGACACATGCAAATACCCATTTTGAGGTTCTTGAACATTTTAAGTAACACCACAAAGAAGAACAATGCATTAGGTAAGAGGCTCAATAGAAGCCTTAGAGTGTACAAGTAAACATCAGTTACTTAGAAAGCTCTTTGGTACTTAGAAAGCTTCGGTTTATATATTTTGATTTGAAAGATCACTCTAACTTGCCTTTTCTATGGCCAATTTGGAGTTATTTATCTTTATTGAACCTTAATCTCTCATTTAAGAAGAATATGGATAATAATTGGGAAGTAAAGTCGAGGCCAAAAATGCATTGCTCATACAAGTGATGATCTACCTTTCATGTACATGGATGATGAAAGATGTTCCCACTAAGTCCTTTGTATCTCTTTGATGGTTGAAGTAGACAAGAGCGGAGTGATTTCTCTTTGTAGGGTTGTTTAATATCACTCTCTGATTTTAAAAATATCTACTAGTAGATAGATGAGAATTTTTTATTTGATGCACTCATAAATACATGGTCATATTGTTGTACTCAAGTCATTCATGCTAGAGAGAAGGTCTTGTAAAAGGCAATCCATGATCATAGTACAAATGACATCCAACGCTTCTATTGTACAAAGTTTGCAAAAAATAAACAAAGCTTTCCTGAAATATTTTAATGAGGTTGTCCACACTATGTAATAGTAAGGATTGCAAGAGACCATGAAGTTTATGGAACGACACCTTAGATCTGTTGCAAATACCATAATTTATGAGATATTCTTTGACTCCCTTCCGCATTTGGGGCCACCAAAATCTTTTGATATAATCTAGGTTGTGTTATTGTCTCCAAAATGATGTATTGTACGGTTATTATGGCCTTGCTAGAGTACGTGAATTTTTTTTCCCTTGATGTACATACAATAAGTTCTTCGAATATAGTAATCCATAATTTTCTTAGAACTTGCTCACTTCATGGACTTTCCCTTCTTCAATTTTTTTCTTGACATTACAAAACAATTTGTGGTGTGGTCGAGACCCACAAACTAGATGGATCAAGATTGAGTCTTCTTGAGAGATTGAGGAGATAGCTACTATCTCGATATGTTCTAGCTTAAGAAGAACATTTTCATAGTGATCAAAATCTTCTTCACCTTTCTTTGGTGCAAGATAAGCTCTTCTTGGAAAGGCATATGACTAACATCATTTTCATCCTTGGTAGTACATGATGACAAAGAAGAACATGGATAAATAGTTATTTCATTGAAATTTTCTTCTTTGAGGATATGATTGCCCATAAAGTACTTTAAATTTTTGTGATATGTGTACACAATAACTCTATGGAGTACTCCCCCTAGATGGTGATGCCAAACATCAAAAGCATCTACTATGGAAAGAATGGGCTTTTTCCAAGTGGGCCATTGGCTTATTGGACCAATCCATCCATTGACAAAAGGCTCACATGCTAAGTATATGATAGTAGTTGTCAACTATCTTATCAACTAGTTTAAATCCAAAGCCATAACCAAGGATGATGTTAAAACAACTTCCAAGTTCTTATTCAAGCACATCTTCACTCCCTTTGGACATCCCATAGAAATGATGGGTGATGGACGTGATAGGGAATTTTCTAAATACATTTATTATTAAACATTATAAATCAAAACCCTATCACTCATAAGAAAACATACAATTTGGGAGTTCATAAAGCCATTTGTAGTGTATTGATGAATTTGGTGAACAATACAAGATCATACTCGCATCACCAAAGGCATAACAAAGTTTGAGCTTATTGAGTTCCCTATAACATGTTTTTGGGTGGTGTTTCCTTTCCACTTCTTTTCACATCTGTCTCATTGTAGTTATGAGGGACTTAGTTGAAAAATCAAAGTCAAAAGGAAATTTCTCTAAATTGTCAATCCAAGAACAAGCTTACCCAATTGTTGCTTAAAGACTAATGCTTCACAAAACATAAGTCATTCATAGAGAAATGAAGGATATTATGTATCAAAGGAAGTCAGTTTTAGAAAGAATGATGAAACACGAATTTTTGGATATCACGAATCTCTACACAATTAACTCTCAAAACTTCAAATGATCATATCTCATTGATTACAACACCAAATTGAATGATTCAAGTGGCTAATTCATGCCATTTTTGTAGCAAAATTCACATACGATAACAAAATCACTTATCTCCATCATCCATGAAAACGTGACCAATTCAAAATATGGCAATTTCCTTCATTCACCATGACAACAACATTCCATCAGAATTCATTCAAGAAAAGACTTCCGCAAAGAATAACACCCACAATCAATGAATACGACATCAGAGATCATCACATAGAACTCTCAAATGAAGAAATCATGATGAAGATGAAGATACACAGCCAAAGGAAGAGCTCTATTTCTCTCAGAGTTTGTGTACAAGAATGAGAATCGTACCTTTTTTCTTCTAATCTTCTCCCTTTTATCCTAAATGTCAAAGCTCCCTTTAATTTCACAAGTTCTTTGTGAATTTTCAGACATCTTCAACCTATAATTCACATAATATTACAAAGGAATTAGATTGTAGAGAATCAAGCTTAAACTAAGATCAAGCTCAATTCTTCTTTCAACGTCCTCCCCCTCCTAAACATTTTGATGTCCTCATCAAAAAATCTTTGTATAGAGCAATCCTTTGGTTGGTTGTTTTTTTTCAAAAACCTGTTAGTTCCTGGATGTATCTTCTTGAAGTTGTATGTACTTTTGACGTTCCTCTAAATTGATGTTGTGTATGAATTCTATCATGGTTTTCCTCGAATTGACAGTTGTTTCTGGAGTATCAATTGTATTTTTGCTTTGGTATTCTAGAAAAATGCTTTCATATGCTACTATTCTGGCTTCAGGTCCCAAAGAAATTTTGCCAAAAATTTCGGACTCTGTTTCAAAATATCTGGTTGAAAATGCATCTTCAAAAGTCTGTAGATAGATACTCGGCATGAACATAACTCTCACGAAATATGTCATTAGACATAATCTATCTCGCATCTCACTAAGATCAAATAAAAGAGTTCTGTACTGGAGTAGGATCCCAAAACTTTAAAACTTTATCCTTAAGGACTTTGATTTTTTTGGCTCTCTTAGGCCTGACCAAGTTCCGCTTTTCCTTTGCCATACTTAAGATATTGAAGACTTTCTATAACTATTTTTCTTTTTTCACGAATGTTGATTCAGTTTTGGCACTGATCATACTCTCATGAACTTTTTCATAAATTTGTAACTCCTCTTCAGTCCAATCTGTAGCTTTATCTGTGAAGTCTTCTAACATCTTCTGATATTGTTCCTCATATCTTTTCCTTTTATCTTCACATCCCTGTAGATAATATGCATGCAACTTTTGTTTGGCATTCATAGGAGGACATGGGGCCAAATCACTCTGGGCCTCTTTCTAAGCTTTAATCACCTCTTCCTTGGTTGGTTCTTCCAACTGTATGGTAGCTTTCCTAGGATCCTCTTTAATTCTGATTGTAACATTATCTTCTTCATCTTGTTCTGTTGGAAATTTAGTAGGCCTATAACTAATACCACAGGTCCATAGTTCCATAGGTCCAAGATCAACAACATAAATTCTAGCAATCTTCCAATATTGACAAAACATGAACATACCACACTTAATCATACAAATGATGAGAAAAAGATAGAGAGAGACTAGACAACATGTGTAAAGTGTTATGGAAGCCACTGCTTAGTCACACTATCTTATATACAAATGTTTGGATTACAACGTGGGAGCAAAACTCTCAACCACTCTATGTGAACAGAAATAGACGGATGAGTGAATGTACAAATGTAACAAACATATTCATATGCATGGACAGAAATCTGAATATATATGAGATGTGTGACCTAATAGGTTGTAGAAGAGTGAATATGACTGACAGAAAGAGGAAGAATAAGTCTAAAACTGATAATTAGCAAACCCTCATCTAATTTTAGGCTATGGAAGACCCTAAGTCAGATATGTGTGTATAAGATCACATACTTACAAAAGTAGCAAAGAATGCTAACACGTTTGCTGCCAGAAATCCTCAAACTCATATGAACATACCTTCTTGAACACCTCATCCAAATATGCATAAAGCATAGATATACTGATTCTCTTGTACCTATGCAGAATAGGACTCCTCCTGATATGGATGCCACTGCCTCCATAAACTCAAAGTAGTACCTGTAGAACATGTACCTGAATTCCTAACATAAGATGCAAATCTTATGTTAACCACCATCCAATGTCTTTGAAGAAAACCGAAATCTTCATGTAGAAGACAATCTTCAAATACATCATGTGAATGGCCGATCCACACCACCAAGCTGCTAATAGATAAGTCCTCTCCATAAGCAAGAGTGTGAGCACACTCTTCTTCTTCAAGAAGAACTCCATAGACTCTCCTCAACATGCTCCAAGCTAGCAACATGGCTGCCCCATGTGCTAAGAAGCACCACCTCTATTGAGGTACCAAAGCTTCCAAAGCTGGTGTTGAACTAGGTGTAGGACACTTTGAACAATGAGCCAAGCTCTTGCTATATAGCCTTGATTATCCCCTGAAAAGTTCCTCCAAAAGCACTACGATCGCATAAAAAGCATAACACACGCGTCACTTCAAAACGCTATCGTGATCTGTCCGTTAGTTTGTTTGTGTGCTTTTATCTAAAAGCATTATCAAAAAATTTTCTGCTGCATGCTACTGCTCACGGGATTCGATCCTGGGTGGACTCGATAGGAGGACAGTGATGTAACCACGAGGCCTGGTGCCTTTTTCTTGTAGAGAGATAGATAAGAACAACTACACATGCTATGAACTGTGAGCAACATGGACCAATGGAACATTGAATGGACCAATGGAACATTGTACCTATATGATGTTGCTTCCAAAAATCCCCCCGACAATGTCATATTAGTACAAACTGAACTGGATATGCAAACTTAATAATCTTCAAACTAGTACTCCCGAATTGACCTGAGAAAATATGCAAACTAAATACCCAATAGTGTACACATCAAGCAATCACTGCTTGACAATATATGTAGCATGTACTGAATCAGAACGTGCTATCTCCTATCTTCTCAAACTTGTAACCATACACTAGGATCCACATATTTGCATTTACCTTACAAAAAGTTTCTCAACGTACTTCTGCTGTGTCATGTAAATACACTAAACATAATCAAGAACTGAATCGTGGGACTTGTGATTGACAACTCACAACTTAGTGTATTATGAACACTGCTAGTTCATCTCTGACTGTACTCAAGTCAAGTCAAGTCAAGTCAACTCAATTCATGAGTCTCATCAAAATATTTCATGTCTCATCCTTGTTCAATCTGTAAATCCTTCATACCTCTTTCCTTCAGAACCTGGTATAAACATAAATGTGTGCACTTCTGAAAACATACCTCTCTGAAATATCAAGTTTCTCTTCAATAGAACTTTGGAACCTTCTCTTGAATAGGAACACCTAACATGACCTTTCTCCAGACATTCTCCTTCTTCCTTCTCCTTTCAAAGCTTGAACATAAAGAGAAACTGACAAAGGAAATTTAGGAATATCTGATATAGGAATACCTTTAGGTATGACACTGCATTCTTTCACATATGGCTAAAAATAAGTCTTCATGTTTCATCACCCCCTCGATGATTTAACACTAGTATCCAGAATTCTTCAAATATATCAGGCTTTATGATATGTCCTTCTTTCAATAAATATGTCCTTTAGTGATCAATACCTGTATCTGAAACAAAAATTTTGAACCCTTTTTATAAGCATTGCAGTTGCCTATAGTTTTCACTGTAACTCTTCAGCTTCCCATATTGTAGAATAAGGGTAGCTGATCCTAACATAACAAACCTTGCTGAAAGCATTTTAGGATTCATAACCTTCTGCAACATAACAAGTATCTTTTCCTATTCCTCTGCAACACTAATCTGATAGAATCTAAATCTTTGACTTACTTCTTCCAATGTTAAGAATCTCCACAAACAAAGGATAGACAACTGACTCATAAATACTCAAGATCATACAAGATCTATGATGTGTAGAATCTGCTCTCATCAAACCTTCATGATTGAATATTTGATTTGCTACCTGAATGCCTCCAAGTGTCCATGCTTCTCATAAAGTTGTAAAACTTTTCTTCAAACAAATCCTTCTAATGAATCTGCAACTCTACTTGAAACATAAGTGGAAAAACTCTCACCTTGAGAACTCGAAAAGCTGCAAGTTGATACTTCATCTTTTCATATTCTACATGGGTGAAATGTGAAAGTATCTGCTTGACTTTGTTCTAGCTAACTCCACTTCTCAATCAAGTGATAGGTTCTGATGGAACACCTTTTTGAATACAAGCATGTATCCAAAAAACAAGACAATCATCGAAAGTAGATTCTTAAACTAACTAGTACATCAAAAATCTGAATTTTTTGAAGTTTTCTAAAAATATTGAATATGAGGTAACTTTTCCAAACAAAAAACCTCACTCCAAGTCTCCAACATCTGCTACAAATACTCTTTTACCTTAAGAGTTAGATAAAGAAGAAATATACTGCTCTGCAACTTGTCATATACCAAGTAGCTCTAAATTGACACTTCATGAATTCTTTGAGGGAACATATAGCTGCCTGCTCAATATCTTCAACTTATATATAACTCATACATATATAAGTCAAAATATACAAGTTTTCTTCAAAAGCTACTGCTTTTCTTTCTCTCAATGCAATTCTTTGTCAAATCTACTAAATCATGACCAAGTATCATGCAAAACAAGAAACTGCTTCTTCTTTAGACTATCTTCACACAAGATGTTCTCGTAGACTTGTCTTTGGATGTAGAGGATAAAATAGGAAAAGTATATGGAAAATATAAGAGAAAAGGAAGTCTTACTTTCCCTTTGGAATTGTTGGACCTTCTTTTTCTGCATCTTTCTTCCTCCTGTTGATGTCAACATCTTCAAACTTCTCTTCCATACCTTTTGTTCTCTTCATCTTGAAGTAGCAAGCACTCTTAACTTCTTCAAATGAGCTTTTCTCTTCCTCTAGTACTAAGAGTAAGAGACAAAACAAACATGGTATACAAATGAAAGTGAACATAGAATCATGTTTTATCATCTCCTTATATCTCCTGAATCAAAATTCTGTTTCAAATGACTTATATGACTGAATTCACCAAATTTTGTTTGAATGATGAATTACCTTTCTAGAGTTACTCTAGATACAAAATATGAGCAAAAACTTCCAACCAACTTACAACACAAGATTGACTGAAAACAAAACTGATTTCATCTCCAAATTTGTCTTCTTAGATGAACTTTCTTTCCATGAAAAAGAGCTCTCAAAACTCTCTAGAAAAACCTCTAGATACTTGCTTTGATGTAGCCTTTAACTTTAAAATAATGAAAGTATATAAATGCACTCGTTGAATCCTTCAAATCTCTTCATAACTGCTCTTCTAAGATATGACCTGCAAATGATAATCTGGTAGTAGAAACTGATACCTGTGATTTGATGTTGATTTGATTCCTTCATCTTCTCCAAACCATTGTTCTTCCTTGAACTTGGTCTTCAAATAATACTTTTGTAAAGTATTTTCATACTCTTCCAAAAGTATTCGGCTGCTAACAGATCATCAACTTCATACTCCACACTGATGAAATTTTCTAATTCTCAAATCTCTACTCATCTAGATTAAGTGTGTATGTCAAATGTCAAATATTTAGAAGATGCCCTTAAATCATATGGTGTAAACATGCAAGTAGGGAAACCTGGGAATCTGAGAGCCTGAATGCTCTGATGCCAAAGCCCTAAAGCTCTGATACCAAATGTTGGAAATTTAGTAGGCCCATAACTAATGCCACATGTCCATAGTTCCATAGGTCCAACATCAACAACATAAATTCCAACAATCTTCCAATATTGGCAAAGCATGAACATACCACACTTAATCATACAAGTGATGAGAAAAAGATAGAGAGAGACTAGACAACATGTGTAAAGTGTTACGTAAGCCACTACTTACTCACACTATCATATATACAAATGTTCACATTAGAACGTGGGAGCAAAACTCTCAACCACTCTATGTGAACAGAAATAGATGGATGAGTGAATGTACAAATGTAACAAACATATTCAGATGTATGGACAAAAGTCTGAATATATATAAGATGTGTGACCTAATAGGTTGTAGAAGAGTGAATATGAGTGACAGAAAGAGGAAGGATCAGCCTAAAACTGATAATCAGCAAACCCTCATCTAACTTTAGGCTATGGAAGACCCTAAGTCAGATATGTGTGTGAAAGATCACATACTTACAAAAGTAGCAAAGAATGCTAACAAGTTTGCTGCCAGAAATCCTCAAACTCATATGAACATACTTTTTCGAACACCTCATCCAAATATGCATAAAGCATACATGTAATGATTCTCTTGTACCTATGTCGAATAGGACTCCTCTTGATATGGATGCCACTGCCTCCATAAACTCCAAGTAGTACCTGTGTGCATAAAGAGAACATGTACCTGAATTCTCAACATAAGATGTAAATCTTATGTTAACCACCATCCAATGTCTTTGAAGTAAACCGAAATCTTCATGTAGAAGACAATCTTCAAATACATCATGTGAATGGCTGATCCACACCACCAAGCTGCTAATAGATAAGTCCTCTCTATAAGCAAGAGTGTGAGCACACTCTTCTTCTTTAAGAAGAACTTCATAGCCGCTCCTCAACATGTTCCAAGATAGCAACATGGCTGCCCCATGTGCTAAGAAGCACCACCTCTATTGAGGTACCAAAGCTTCCAAAGCTGGTGTTGAACTAGGTTTAGGATACTTTGAACAATGAGCCAAGATCTTGTTATATAGCCTTGATTATCCCCTGAAAAGGTCCTCCAAAAGCACTACGATCACATAAAAAGCTTAACACACTCGTTGCTTCAAAATGCTATCATGATCCGTCCATTAGTTTGTTCGTGTGCTTTTATCTAAAAGCATTATCAAAAAATTTTCCACTGCACGTTGCTTCTCACAGGATTCGATCTTGGGTGGACTCGATAGGAGGACTGCGATGTAACCACGAGGCTTGGCACCTTTTTCTTGTAGAGAGATTGATAAGAACAACTACACATTCTATGAAGTGTGAGCAAGATGGACCAACGGAACATTGAATGGACCAATGGAACATTGTACCTATATGATATTGCTTCCAACATGTTTTTTATCTTCTAAAATTTGTACTGCTTCCAATTCTTTTGTTGCTAACTTCAATCTTTTTTTCAATGGTATCCCTCCTATAACTATCACAACCTTTGGCATTGACTTTCTTGTTGTTTTTCTGATAATTGGCTTTGGAGAAATTGCTTCTTCTTTTCTTTTTCTACCCTGTGTTTTTATTGATCCTCATGACTGGGCTGCTATATGTGCTTCCAACTCTTTATAACTGAACATCTATTCTAACTCTACTTCTTCTTCCAAAGCTATATAAATAATTTGAGTTAACATCTCTCCTCCTGCCAAAAATTTCTTATCCTTCCAATGGGTAGAGGCTTCATATAAATATCTAATAATATAACTTGTCATTTCCATTCTCTGAGATACTCCTCTCTTCATGAAAGCCAAGGTGACTGCTTTGTGTGGTTGAGTATATCTGGTCATCTATATTGAACAAAAATGTTGATGGAATAATCTGACAGGCAAATTTAATTTCTTTGCCTCAAAATCTGTAGATTTCTTTATATCTTTATAAATTTCCATTCCCTTCCTAACATCATTGATGCTATAATTATTCCTTCTTCCAAATGAAGGGCTTTCCGAATGAGAGCCTGAGTAATGTGAAACCCCTCTGTTTTTCCTTCAAAATCAGTAATCTGACATGTGAGATATTCTCTCTGATCATTTTCATCCCAAGTATGTTTCTCTATTTCTCTCTCTCTCTCTCCCTCTCTATTTCTCTCTCTCTCTCTCTCTCTAGTTTTTCAGAATGGATTTTGTTGTGCCAAAATGATCCCTTCCATTACTTGAATAATATATTTCCGAGAATCATGATTGAATTTGTGTAGGTGAATAGATCTCTTTGGTAAAAAATCATAAAAATAAAAAACATGATTTTATGAGTTTAAAATAAAATATTGAAATATAAAGGTAAAGGAATATGAAATTGAAATAAGATATCATAAATTATAGAAAATTAATTAAATAAAATAAAAAAGTAAATATAAAAGAAAATAAAACAGGAATAATTGAGGAAATATTATTGTCCCTTTTTATGTTTTATTTTTTGGATTATATCTAGAGCTTCTTTCAGTGATTCCTCCTTTATTTTCTCCAATTCCTCTCATCTTTTGGTTCCAATGTGTAATCTTCTCCATTGTTGATCTGTAAGTGGTTCCAAATATTTTTTCCATCTAGAACCACTTATATAGTTTGGCATAATTACTCCCTCTAAAGTAGCAAGCGGCATTGCACCACTTGGACTATTTTTATATAATATATATGGTCCATGTCCATGTTTCTGTGATTTCTTTCCCATCTCTTTTATAGTGAAGGCTATAATTAAATCTCCTTCCCTCATTCTGTTATCCTTGATATGCCTATCAAAATAAGCCTTCTGTCTTCTCTTACTTGCATATAAAGAATTAACTGCTTGAAGTCTAGTGGAACCCAAGTTTTCTAGAGCTACAATTCTATCCACCAATTCATGACCACTCCATCCCAAAGGCTAGGCAAATTTTAATGTAGGTATTAGAAATTCCATAGGTAAAATAGCATTTTGGACATACACGATATTAAATGGTGCAGCTCCAATCTTAGTTTTATAAGCAACACTATAGGCCCAAAGAGCATAATGTATTTGTTTATCCGAGTCTGACCTTTTAGAGTTAACACTTTTTTGTAATATAGCACAAAGTATTTTATTTGTACTTTTAGCTAAACCATTAGCTTGCGGATGATATGGAGCTGACAATCTATGGATCACCATAAATTCTTCAACTAAATGCTTTATTGTTTCATTTAAAAAGTGAGATCCCCTATCACTTACTATCTCAATTCGTATTCCAAATCTTACAAATATCTGCTCAAATAGGAACCTAGCTATGGTTTGTGCATCATTTCTTCTTGTTGCTCTAGCTTCTGCCCACTGTGTGAGATAATCAGTAGCCACAATGATATATTTTGCATGACTATTTTTAGATGGAGGTGAAATGGGTCCAAGGCAATCCAATCCCCATTTTGAAAATGCTCTAAAAATCATAATTGTTCTTAAAGGCATATCATCTATTTTTCTTGGTTTTTTTTGTTCTTTGACATATGTCACATCTTTCAACAAATAATGTAGCATCTTGATGAAGAGTTGGCCACCACATTCCAGCATATATAGTGAATTGGGCTGTTCTTTCAGCTCAAAAACCCTGCTACTGCCCCAGCATGTGCCAACTGAAGTATATGCACATATTGGTCTTCTGTTATGCAAATCCTTAGATATCCATCCTTTCCCCTTTTGTATAACTGATTTTCTACTAAAGCATAATCTTGACGATCCAAATTCATTACTTCATCATGGAACCCCTTTTGTTCTTTATCTTGCCTTGTTTCTAATATTTGTATAATTTATTTGCCCCATTTTGGATTTTTATGTATCACAAACAATGTAGTATATTCAAATGCTTTCCTTTCCTGGCAATGTTTACAATTTTGAACAAAATAATGGACATCTTTTCTTGTTTTGGCTAACAGACCCCTAATCTATGCAAATTTATTAGGGTTTTATGTTTTGAAGCATGAATTAGTCCTTGTGATTGATGTGCATATTCCAAATAGGTTTGTTGTTCTTCCTCCAAAATATAGCTTAAATAAATTCCCAACTTATGAAAATAATATATCCTGAGAGTAGCACATAATTCTTGCTTTGACATAGTTCCTTTGTTATATTTTGTTTTCTAAATTGAGGACCAAAACTTAATATTGGAACTATCTCTTCTGCCCATTTGGGAATTCCCTCTACTTCAAAAAACTCATCATCTACACCTTCTAGTTTCTCTCCATTGCATAATCTTGAGATATGATCAGCTCTAATGTGAGTTTTCCCCTATTTTACTACTACCTAAAAATCAAACTCCATTAGTAGTAAGAACCATTTGACTATTCTTCCTATGTTACAGGGTTTGTCTACCAAATACAATAGATCTTGATTATTTATAAAGAATTTAAACATATTAGCCAGAAGATAGTGTTTGAATTTTTTTACTGCATATACCATAGCTAGTCCTTCCCTTTTAGTAGTGGTATAATTCTTTTTTTATTGATTTAGCTATCGACTAGCATAGGCTATGGGAAAATCTAATTTTGTATTATCCATTGGTTGAGCTAAGATGCATCCTAATGCACAATTAGAGGAATCGACATGAACATGAAAGATTTTATTCCAACTTGGTGTTTTAGAATTGGGGGCTGAACTCAATCATGCTTTTAATTTGTTAAAAGCTTCCTCACATTCCTCTATCCATTCAAATTTGGTGATAAGTGCATATAGTGGTTTAGCAATTGTGGCAAAGTTAAGCACAAACCTTCTATAACAACCACAATGTCCCATAAAAGCTTGTAACTCCTTTAGTGTTGTTGGTCTTGGCATTTCAACATTTACTTTTGTTTTTTTCTTCATCAGTTGAAATGCCATTCTTTGACACAATATGTCCTAAAATTTTTCTTTGTCTCACAAAGAAGATACATTTTTTGGATTCAAACAAACCTTATAAACTTTGAATTTTTGAAAGATTTGTCTAAGTTCCTCAAGATGATTTGACCTAACAGAAGAGTGAGCACATAAATCATCTACATATACCTCCATAGATTTTTCTAAGAAATTCTTTAAACACATGGCACATCAGCCTTTGGAAGGTGGTTGGTGCATTTGCTAATCGAAATGGCATAACTCTAAATGCATAGATTCCCCATTCTGTAGCAAAAGCTGTTTTATGTTGATCCTCAAGAGCTATAGCCACTTGATTATAACCAGAAAATCCATCAAGGAAATTATAGACTTCTTTTCTTGCTACTCTTTCTAATAAATGGTCAGTGATTGGTAATGGATAATTATCTCTAATAGTAGTAACATTTAATTTTTTAAGGTTTATACAAACCTTAAGTTTTCCATTTTTCTTTGGCACTACCACTATTGGGTATATCCATTCTATATGTTCAATTTCATATATAAATCCCACTGCCAATAACTTGTCTATTTCTTCCTTTATTTTTGCAGCATAAACATCATTATAAGTATAGTGTCTTTGTTTTGAAGGTTTTGAATTAGGAGCTATAGGAATTCTATGGAGACATGTCTCTCGGTCCACTCCCTTAAGATCCTTATAACTCCAAGCAAAGACATCCTTAAATTCTCTTGCTAATGATATTAATTCCTTTTCCTCATCTTGATGAATATCTTTAGCCATCATTATTTTCCTTTCCTCATTTTCTTCTTTAGTAACTATGACATATTTCACATTCTCTTTGTTATCATAGGATTGATCTGCTTTGTCTTCCCTTTGTGATTTTTGGAAAATCACTTTCCTCTCTTCAATTTCATATCTTTTAAAATTGTTTGGCACATCTATTTGACTAGATTCTTTTTTTTCCAATTTTAGTGATTCTAATTTCAATTTTTCCAATTGAGTTTTCTTTTTTTTATTCTGCTCCAAAACTTGTATCATATTAAAAGGAATAAGATCGTAGACTTCTGAATCACATAGCTTGACTGATGTTTGTTCATTTGCAGTTATGTCGAGGGTTGATAATATCTGCTCCCATCCAAATGGTTATTAATTTGTTTACTCCTTTTTTATTAGGTTTACAAAGCCAAATTTGAGCAGCTTCATAAAAATCCTAATCTTCAGTTGAACTAGATGCTATTGAAGTTTTCTTTGTTTTATGTATTCTTCTTCATTCTCTTGGTGAGATATCTTGATATTTTTTTGTATCCGAATTGACTTTTGTAATATTGTCATCATGTTGAAGATATAAGTGATTGATTCCCCAATCTTGAACCACTTTGAGCTATCTTAGAAATGGTCTTCCTAGTATGACATCATACATATTTAATTCTGGAAATTCTACTATAGCCAATTTATGTTTGAAAGTTATTCCACATGTTCTTAGCTTTATATGTTCCAACAGTCCCATTGATTGTTTCACATTTCCATCTGCTAACTGGAGTTTCAATTTTGTTGATTTTAGTTTGGTCTTACCCCATTTTTCCCATATTTCTTTAGTAATGATTGCTACTCTAGCCCCACTATCCAAAATGGCTTGTACTTTACAACCTTGAAATTCTAGAATTAAAGTTTTATTGCCTTCCTCTCCCTCACAAAATCCCCCTATCTTGTCCAAGGGAATATGATTGTCCTCATTCATTTCTGAATAACTGTCATTATTTTCATTCAATTTTTCCTTACAACATTTTCTTAAGTTAGGATTTTGTTACAATAATTCCTGCCAAGAAACTTTATCTCTATCTCTTTATCATTCCCATACTTTTGTTGTTCTTGATTTTTCCTTTGTTCTTTTGCTTTTGCTCTTTCCTTTCTCTTTTTCCAAGAGTTTTTCCTTTTCTTATCTTGCTTCCCTTCTTCACTCAATAATTCCTTGTGATGCTCTCCCTTCATTTTTTTTGCTTTTGCTCTGGTAATTACTTGTACTCTAACCTCTCTTTTCGACTCATTACCACTTTCCATAATTATTTCTCCTATCTGACTATTTAAATCCATGACCTGAACTGTTTTCAAAGGAGCAGTAGTGGTCATTGTTCTACTTGGATTATTTGGACAATCATTTATCAAATGTTATTTCCCACAATCTTTGCAATATGCCTCTATTCTTAATGTTGTAGATTGAGGGCAATCCCTTATGAAATGATCCCCCCCCCCCACATCTATAACAAGTACCTCTTTGAAAAGTTATAGGGTTTGAATTTCCTCCTTGTCTTTGAGGTGGAATGAACTTATTTGTTACAAACATGAATGTTGTAGGATCCATTTCATAATTTCCATTATTATTTTGAAAAACCAAGTAATGATTTTCTCCGTTTGAACTCCAGTTATCTTCATGATTTTATTCATAAAAAGAGGTAGATCCTTTATCCTCTGAATCATCATAATATATGGACATAGATGGTGTCAGTGTTCTCTCTTTGTTTTCTTCCATAGGAATGTATTTTATTGGTATCACATTAGTTGGTAATGGAGGTTGTTTTCCCACAACAGGTTGTGGTGTTTCTTGATTTATCTTTTCTTTATTTTGACCAATGCGTGTTGGGTACATCCTATCTCTTCCATTTATTTGAAAATTTTGACTTCCTTGATTGTTCCAATTCCTTTCTAGTTGAAGAAATTGTACCACTCTCCTTTCCCCTTGCATGTATCTTCTATTTTTTTGACAAAAATTTGTGTTATATTCTCCTCCACAATTGTAACATATGAGGTTTTGATTCCTTTGTTGATTTGTTTGTTGAAACCCTAATCCTAAATGTTTGGCAATCGCTTGAGCTAACTCTTTTGTATGTGTAGTTTTGTTTATTCGGGTTTTGTAAAATTCATGATATGACAAATCCTGTCCCCTGTTGTCATCTATATTTATGGATTCCTTGATACATTCATCCAATGTCACACATCTTCTGCAATATTCCATTGTTCTTAGTTGGGCATTAATTAAAAGTTCAATGAACAATGATATCCTTTTTTGCATTGATGGTCTTTCTTGAGGTGTGCATCTGTTGAGATATTGTTTATGTAAGACAATAGTTACGCAATATAACACAAGAACAGTAGCAGAGAAGATAACAGATATAGGTGAATCTCAAAAATTTTCTACTAGCAGCAAGTACAAAGATGATGGCGTTGTCCACCCGTGCGCTCTCAAGGTAGAGCTTAAATGGTGATCTAGACAACTCTAGACAGGGAGATACAAGGTAGAGGTATGCTTGCTTAATTGGATGTCTCAGGTAGTGCAAAAGTCATGTTATAGGATCATGGGTTGCCTGCCGTGGACGGCTATACATGGGCGGTAGAGCATGGGTGGCCACCACCCGCATAATTGCCATACACGGCTTAGACCAATTGAACCGACCTAACAAATATAAATTATTTTTTACTCTGATAGGGAATATTCCATGGAATATTCCCTTTACCGTCATGTCGGGGGCGCTGCCCCCGGACCCCCACTAGGGGGCCCACTAGCCCCCTGGGACCCCCCCAGCCAACATGCAACATGCAACATGTATCAATTGGGTAATGCATGCTTGGCTTCTCCTCATAAAGGGGGCCTTACAAAATCTGCATACAATCATCAGGGGTAGACATTGATCATATACTAACAGTTTAAACCTTCTTGTAGCTAACCTCACAGACTCATTTGGATTTTGTTTGAAGGTTTGAACTAATGTTGAAGTATCATGCTTGATTCCTCGTTTTGAAATTTCTCCTATAAATTCTTGAAAGAATATCTCAATGTTGTCAAAATTTTCCATGGCTAATGGTTGAAACCACATTAAAGCTGATTCTTTTAATGTCAACCCAAAGGCTTGATATTGAGTAATATAAACCTCCACTTCCTTAGCTTTAAGTACTTGTTTAAACTCTAGTACATCATCATATGTATCGGTAGTTCCATTCTATGTTGGCACAAGTGCCTGTCACAATTATTTCTATAGGGTATGTTGAAATTGACTCCATTTTTTCGATTATTTCTCATGTTTCTCTGTTCTTGATTTTGATTTCTATCAAGCCTAATATGTAGTATCGGTGGATTGATGTTCTGATTTTCCCTTCCGTCATTTCTTGTGTAATAATTTTGCTCATTGTTGTCATGAACTCTATTATGCCTTTGAGTCTCAAATTCTTCATACTTAGGGTTTGCTATATCCTCCCCCCATGTTTGTCTGTTGTGGTTCTTTTGGGAAATATTGGTTTATTTTGGTAAGTATTGGAACTTTTTAGTTCTTCAACCAATTTCCAAAATCTTTGTCCCTCTTCATTTACAAAAGTAGGGGATTCTCTAGGCCTAATGTTCATGTGTGATGGAGGAGTCTATAAATCTGACTGTGTAGCCCAATAAACATCTCCTGTTTCTGGATTCATGTAGAGTAAAGTATCTAGTTGATCACAAGTAATTTTGATTACTTGTTCTTTATGAGTGCAAATAGATTGACCTCTAGGTGTTAGGTTTCCTTCCTCCTCTATGTCTTTCATTTTTTTTATTAGCTAGTTCCCCTTGATCATTTATGTTTTCAAGATCTAGAGTCACTATATAAGTGGTTCCATCTCTTTCTATGTATTTGTCATCAACAAATTGGATTATAGGCGTCATATTAGATAATGAATTTGTCCTCAATCTGTCTACATATCTTTGTAATCCATCCTTGTAAATGTATATTCCAAATCTATTTGTGAATTCATATTTCAATATGTTCCTATAATCCCCTTTATCTTCTAGTTCTTCTTGAATTCTAATGGTTGGTTCTTGGGATGGCATTGTTTCAAAATTGTGGGTGTGGTTCAAATTAGAACTTGGTTTTGGTATCACCTTTCCTCCCTCAATTTCATTATCAAATAGCTATTTCCACAATTTCGCAATTTATTGAGTTCAAAAGTTTTCAAAAAACCGCGATTTTCTCAAGATCCAGGGCTTATGATGTTTCAAAGAATCCACAAAGTTCCAGAGATTCAAGAAATCAAATCTTATTAAGCAGATTCAAGAATTTACAATTTTTCTCAAGTTCAAGAAATTCCAAGCGTTTGTGATTCTTTGAGCCAAATTCTCAAAAATTCGTGATTTTTTAAGTTTCAGAAATTCCAAGAGTTCGCGATTCCTTAAGTTAGAAATTCCAAAAATTCGTGATTCCTTTTAGCTTTGGAAATTCCAAGAATTCGAGATTCCTTAAGTTCCAGAATTTCCAAAAATTCATGATTCCTTTAGGCCTTAGAGATTCCAAAAATTCGCGATTCCTTTTAGCTTCAGAAATTCCAAGAATTCCCGATTCCTTAAGTTAGAAATTCCAAAAATTCATGATTCCTTTTAGCTTCAGAGATCCCAAGAATTCGCGATTCCTTAAGTTCCAGAAATTTCAAAAATTCACGATTCCTTAAGCAAGAAATTCCAAAAAATCATGATTCCTTTTAGCTTCAGAAATTCCAAGAAC
The DNA here is from genome assembly GCA_020310875.1 of Ceratopteris richardii. NCBI lineage: Eukaryota > Viridiplantae > Streptophyta > Polypodiopsida > Polypodiales > Pteridaceae > Ceratopteris > Ceratopteris richardii. The sequence goes on from CM035423.1 coordinate 52,058,060, forward strand.
TCACGATTCCTTTAAGCTTTAGAGATTCCAAGAATTTGGGATTCCTTTTAATTCCAAAAATTCGCAATTCCTTTTAGCATTAAAGATTCAAAAATTTGTGATTCCTTTTAATTCCAAAAATTTCAAAAATTCGCAATAAATTTCAAAAATTCGCAATTCCTTAGCTTTAAAAATTCCAAAAATTCATGATTCCTTTAAGCCTTAGAGATTCCAAAAAATTGTGATTCTTTTTATCTTCAGAAATTCCAAGAATTCAGGATTTCTTTAATCCTTAGAGATTCAAAAATTGGCGATTCCTTTTTATCTTTAGAAATTCCAAGAATTCATGATTCCTTTAATCCTTAGAGATTCAAATTTGCGATTCCTTTTATCTTTAGAAATACCAAGAATTCGCGATTCTTTCAGTTATTTCAAAAATTCATGATTTGTTCTTAATTCTTTCTGATACCATTTCCTTAATGCTTGTGTGTGTTTTTATCACAAAATATTTCCCAAAACTCCTTCTCCCATGTTTCATTTCATTGCTTTTCCCCAAAAAAGTAGTATTGTCAAGAAAAAATTACTTTTAGAATTTTGCGTGTCTTCTTTTTATCACTTCTATTCAAAGATATTCAAGTTCACAAAGAGTCATCTCTTTCCTATCTTGACCATTCTTAATCAAAGAGAAGGGTTAACTCTACATAAAAGAAAACTTTTCAGAAAACTTTTATAATGCTTTGATCAAAAGAGTCACGATTTTTTGATCTACTTCTTATTCAAGGGTTAGCAATTTTTTACTCCTTCCTGGCCACAAATTCACTACTCTTTGCTCCACTTGATGTCAAAGACTAACGATTTTCTGAGCAATTATTTACCACTTTAAATCTTCCTCCAAACGTTTTTTCTTGATAATTAATTTTATTGCAAATACTCTTTTTAGAATTCTTATTACTAGGAATGATGTGAAACAAGAAGAGATTTCAAAAACATTAGACTCAGGAATGATCATGAAGAATTTCTTTTTAGATCTCTACAAAAAGATAATTCTTCACTAAAAAGTATATGAATTTTTTCCATCCTCAACTCACAACCTCGTACCTCAAATTCTTATTTGAACAGAGAGTGTCCTGTTAGTCGGCCGTCGGAGTGGGACAAATGTAACAGAAATCTTTGTAAAACACGTGCGAAAGGTTGTTACGCGCATATTTGTAGATCTTTATAAAGCAATGAAAAGAAGCGCTCCAGTGTGTGTGGGATTTGGGCCTATTGTTGTGTTATCGCCAGACTGTTCGTCTGGTTGTCTGTCCGAATGTTGATGTAGTGTTTTTGCATAATCTCTATGTTCGAAGTCTTGTTCGTATCAGGCTTTGTCTATCGTTTGTTGTCCATCGTCAATCTCGGTTCTGTTGATAAACTTCATAGTGTTCGAGAGATAACTATGCTATCAGTCTGAACGTTACTGTGTAACGATTGGAGTAACTCAGAGTACCATAGCAATCTTCCTCATAGACTAATGGTACTATGCGTATCTGTGTTTCTTACCTAGTGAACCCCATTAAGGTTGTGAGTTTCATTACTGTTGTCTGAATAAGTTGTTTATGCCTCTCCGTGGGATTGTGCTAGCGTCCTATGTATTACGGCTCCTTGAAAGTTGTTTCTTCAAGAATTGATGAAATCCGAGCAACTGTGTTAATATTCTGATATTCAGATCTGTACTGTGTTGTTGTAGTGTTGGGATCTGTCTGCCTGCAGCAAGGTTAAGTATAGTAAGGATCTGCTAAGTTGAGTATTGGACCTCCAGTACTATGTGTTGAACCCTCAAGTTCTCTGTGTTACGGTGTTGTTGATCTTGATACCCGTTCTGTGAAGTTGCTAGAATACTCTTGTTTTTGGCATTTCCAGTAAGTTTAGGTGTAGATGCAATATGGCATCTTAGTGCATTTGGTACATTTGGTTGAGCTAAGACTGTGACAGTAAATTCTAAGTACGGTACGCCGATAGAGCTCTCAGCAGTAGTACAGTGCTGGGTGTGAACAATACTTTTGGGAACTAAGTACAGGGCCTCTGTCTAACAGACCCCTACCACTCGCAAGAACCCCCCCAGAGTCGGTTAAACGCCCTTCTGATAGTTAGAACGAAGCGTTTAACGTCTAACAGTCCACCATGTATCTTCTTTCATCATTGATATTCTAACAATGATAATGTTCCAAATGTGCTATGAAAAGATGAAGTTAATTATGGTTTTGGCATCACCAATTTAGGTTACTTATCCCCGACAATGGTGCCAAAAAGATGTTTCCTTTCCACTTCTTTTCACATCTATCTCATTGTAGTTATGAGGGGCTTCGTTGACAAATCAAAGTCAAAAGGAAATTTCTCTAAATTGTCAACCCAAGAACAAGCTTACCCAATTGTTGCTTAAAGACTAATGCTTCACACCATAAGTCACTCATAGAGAAATGAAGGATATTATGTCTCAAAGGAAGTCAGTTTTAGAAAGAATGATGAAACAAATTTTTTTGGAAATCACGAATCTCTTCAGAGTTAAGTCTCAAAACTTCAAATGATCATATCTCATTGATTACAACACCAAATTGAATGATTCAAGTGGCTAATTCATGCCATTTTTGTAGCAGAATTCAAATATGAAAAAAAAAATCACTTATCTCCATCATGGATGAAAACGCGAAACATGGAAGTTTGCTTCATTTACCATGACAGCAACATTCCATCAAAATTCATTCAAGAAAAGACTTTCCACAAAGCATAACACCCACAATCAATGAATACAACATCAGAAATACCAATAGCATTCGCGTAGGGTAAGATTTCCTCTTAGAACATTTGATAGGTTTGAACTTAGCTACCAACCATCTCACAATGAGAGTAGAAGAAAATTGGATTACTATTCCATTAAATCAAATTATGAGTGACTCACATATGCATTTCCCAGAAAAGGGAATTAAGCAACAAGACAAAAAGGTTTATACCATTTTGATTTCCAAGAAATTAATGAATCGTCAAGTTTCACATGAATTGAAGAATCCTACAATGAGTTAAGTACGTCAACTTCTAAGACAAATATGGGTATTAAAAGGAAGTATCTCTTCATCACCTCAAAAACTTAAAAACCCACAATGAAGAAGGACTAAGCAATGTATGCAACTAGCATATTCTGTTGATATATTTAGGTAGTGATGTGTGTGAACACACTAGGACCGCTGGGGCACTTTTTTCCCTCTTTAGGAGGTTTTTTTCCCCCGGCTTGTATATATGCCTATTGCCCTAATGGGCTACCTATCTTTGTACATTCTCTAGTAATACATTCAATATTGTGTGTTGTGCTCCAAGCTTCTTCTTCTTCCTTGTGTTGTTCGCGTGCTTCCACAGATGTCTAACTCCAACAATTGGTATCAGAGCAGGTCGTTGCTTCATCTAGGGCACCATCGACACTCCTCCGTTTGCAGTCTCAAATTTGCACAAAATTTGGTGAGCATACTGAGGGTGTTTCAGAGATCAAAACAGCTTTGTTGTGTGGTGCCGAAATCATGATCTGAGCTCGTTTCGGCCTTCGAACGCACTATCACAGTGCTTGTGCAGGTTATTTCGTCTTTTTGTGCCAAAGGTATATACGAGTTTTTGTTCGCCAGTTTAAGCATCTCGAAGTCTGCTTGAAGTCTAGCAGAACTTGTCTGAGCAGTTCTGTTCAACTTTTTGAGATACAGTCAATTTTCTGCATCAAGATATTTTAGTCATCGGCCATGGCTGAAAGCAGTGATGTATTCTGTATGTTGGCTGTTGAGGATAAGTTGGATGGTACCAACTACCCATTATGGGCTTATACGATGTGACATGTATTGGTTGCAAAAGGATTGTGGAACATTGTGCAGGGTGTTGAAAGACGTCTTGTTACACCTCTGACTATAGGTACTGCAAATACAGGTGCTGGAGCTGATGAAGATGGTGTTGAGGATGAATATTCTGCAAATTCCTGTTTGTGCTCCTGTTTCTGTTGCACCTACTGCAGAGCAGATTCGCTGGGATGGTAGAGATGTCTAGGAACATGCATTGATATCTTTGTCTATCAAACGTGCCATTATTCCTCACATTCGCTCTTGCAGAACAGCTAAGGATGCTTGGGATACACTTACCACATTGTACCAAGCTAGGAATGAGGCTCGTGTTGCTTACCTCCGAAAACAGTTGGAGAGTGAGCACATGAACGAAGGTGATTCTATGGACAGTTTCCTAACGAAGATCAAAGACTTGAAGGAATAGTTGATTTCTGTTGATGAGGTTATACCAGATAGCTCACTTGTGCAGACCGTTCTGAATGGTCTTCTTGATTCATATCAGAGTTTTGCTTCTACTCTTCGGTTGATGATGAAAGGCAATCCAAATGCCTTATCATTTGAGGACTTAGTCTGTATTCTGTTGCAAGAAGATCAGTCCAGGCAAAACAGGTCCATTATGCGAGTTGCAGATCAAGCTTTCCTGGCTAGTCAGAAGGGCAAAGGACAATAGAGCTCTTCAACTAGTAAGCAGAAATTTGTTAATTCTGCATATTCGAAGAAGGAAGATAAAGATGAGAAGAAATCAGAAAAGCAAAAACTATTTTGTAAGTACTGTAAAGGGAATGATCATATCATAAAGAACTGTCCAAAACTGACTGCTAAAGAGGCAAAGAAGAAAGAGGCTGGAATGGTTGTTGCAGAGGCCTCTACACCAGAAACAAAGTCTGCAAATCTTGTGCAGGAAGAAGAATGGGCGTTTACTACTGTCTTCCGTTTTGACCCATCTTCTCATGAGCAGTGCATGTTTGCAATAGACTCAGATGTTTGGTATTTTGACAGTGGGGCGACCAAACATATTACCTCGCAGCACAGTTTCTTCTCTTCACTCGAGCCTTCCCCTACAGGGAATACTGTTACATGCGCCAACAACTCCTCTTATCCTGTTATGGGAGTTGGTAAGATCATTTTGACTACTGCTGATGGTAATTCTTTCACTTTGTCAGATGCTTTATTTGTGTCACGGATCAAAAAGAACCTGTTATCAATTTCTGCATTAGCCAAGATTGGCTTGGTTGTGAAATTTGTTGATGAAAGGTGTACAGTTCATGATCTGTCAAATGGTGATGTGATTATTGCTTCTGGCATTTTATGTCGTGGGTTGTATAAGCTCATATACTATGAAAGATCCGTAAATGATTTGGCATGTGTACTAAATGATTCTCAGGCTATGTCAGATGCAAAGCTTTGGCATGCACGCTTTGGTCATTTGAATTTTAAATTTTGCTAGTTTGCTACCCCTGCAGAAATCTGAAATGGTTTCCTCATTGCCCAAACTTGAGGCACCTGGAAAACATGTTTGTGAAGGCTGTATTTTGGGCAAAATGCAGTGTTCATCCTTTCCAAAAGATGGTTTAGTTCGGGCTACTCAAAAATTGCAGCTTGTACATAGTGATGTCTGTGGTCCTATGTAGACACCTTCTTTTGGACATTATCTTTACTTCGTGACTTCCATTGATGATTTTTCCAGGCATGCATGGGTATATCCATTGAAGGCAAAGTCCGAAGTGTTCATGTGCTTCAAATATTTTTTGGTTTTGGTTGAAAATCTATCAGCATGTAAAATGAGCACCCTCCCTTCTGATCGAGGGGGGGAGTATATGTCTTCTAATTTTAATGCATTTCTGGATTAACGTGGGATAAAACACCAATGTACAGTGCCGTATACACCTCAAAAGAATGGATTTTTTGAACGGAAGAATAGGTCTCTCATGGAGATGGCGAGGTGTATGGTCAAGAGTCAGGCTTGACCTCATAGTTTTTGGCTTGAGGCTGTCAAGTGTGCAGCATATGTACTGAACAGGTGTCCCACTAAAGCATTGCAGTCTATCACTCCATATGAGGCTTGGCATGATCGCAAGCCATCTGTTGCTCATCTGCGTGTTTTTGGTTGTTTGGCATATGCATTAGTGCCTGAACAACATCGCAAAAAATCAGATGATAAGGCAGTAACATGTATTTTTGTTGGGTACAATTCTGAAAGTAAAGGCTATCGTCTATATCATCCAGAGACTAAACACATTCTGGTTAGCCGTGATGTTGTCTTTGTGGAAGATGCTATTCATCCATTGTTTTCATGTACTAAGGAGACATCTGTTAGCTCCAAAGACATGTATGATAGTTTGATGCCTCTTTTTATAGGTGGACAGTCTAGTGCTGGTCCTAATGAGGCAAATTCTCAGCCTTTTGCAGGTTTCATATGATGATGCAGATCGTTCCATTTCTGATGCAAATTTACATGATGCACTTGTTGATGAGAGAGCTAATATTGAGGAGGCAAAAACTATGCCAAAATGGCTGGTGCAGACTTTGCGTGACAGCAATTAGATGCATTCTTCAGGCTCTCATAGTGCCTCCTTTCCATCAGATTGCTATGCTATGGCTGCGTCTAGTCTCTGTGATGAGAATGAGCCTATTTTTTTTGGTGAACCACAGAATTCAGAAAATTGGATGGCTGCTATGCAATGTGAATGTGATGTTATAATGAAGAATGGTACATGGTCTTTATGTGACTTGTCTCCTGGCAAAGAAGGCCATTGGCACTAAGTGGGTATACAAGCTGAAGCGTAAACCTGATGGTACAGTTGACAGGTATAAGGCTAGGCTTGTTGCAAAGGGTTATGTGCAGGAAAGAGGCATTGATTTTGATGAGACCTTTGCACCTACATGCCATATGACTACTGTTCGGAGCATTTGTGCACTTGTAGCCCATCATGGTTGGAATGTACATCAATTGGACATTAAAACAGCATTTCTGAATGGTGACTTGCATGAAGAAGTGTATGTTTTTTAGCCCCGTGGTTTTGTGCACAAAGGGCATGAAAACCAGGTGTGCATGTTAAAGAAGGCATTATATGGTTTAAAGCAAGCACCACATGCTTGGTATGAGAAGATACATGCCTATCTGGTTGCACATGGTTTTGAGAACAGTCCAACTAAAAGCACCTTATATGTTAATCGTGCTAATGATGTGCTTCTGATCATTACTGTCTATGTTGATGACATGCTACTCACTGGTCCTATTGAGAAGCATATTGCTAATTTCAAGGTTGATTTGCATGCCTCATTTGAGATGTCTGATTTGGGGCATTTTTGCATCACTATTTGGGCATTCAGTTTATGAAAGTTGATGGTGGAATGGCTTTGTGTCAAACAAAATATATTGACACATTATTGTAGCATTTTGGCCTTGAAGACTGTAAGCCTATTGCTACTCCTATGGAGACAGTTTTACGATTGAGTCTTCATGATGCTGGAGATGCATTTGATGCAGTTCTCTATCAGCAGGTTGTTGGATGCTTGATTTACTTATGCATTACTCGGCCAGATATTCAGTTTGATGTCTCACATATGAGCAGGTTTATGCATTACCCAGGAGTCACACATTGGAAGGTGGTTAAGTGCATCTTTCGCTACTTGAGTGGTACTCGACTACTTGGGTTGTCTTATCCCAAGGGGGGATCACTACCGCCAGATTTGCATGCTTTGCTGACTCAGATTGGGCTGGTTGCTATGACACTCGTGTGTCCACCAATGGTTTTTGCTTCATGCTTGGTAACTCATGTATATCTTGGTTGAGCAAGAAGCAGCCTATTGTGGCCACTTTCAGTTGTGAGGCTGAGTATAGGGTAGCTTTCACAGCGACTATTGAGTGTGTGTGGCTCAGACGCCTTATGGCTGATTTGGGTGTTGGCCAGTCTTCTACCACCACCATCTTCACTGACAGTCAGAGCGCATTGGCAGTTGCGAGGAACCCTGTGTTCCATGCTCCCACTAAGCACATTGAGGTGCATTATCACTATGTCAGGGAGAGGTTCTCTCCTGGGGAGATCAGCTTGGCATATGTGCCCACACAAGAGAACATTGCAGACCTTTTCACGAAGGCTCTACCTAGGGAGAAGTTTGAAGCTTTCCGCAAAGCTTTGGGCTTACTTCCTTTTGTGGAGTGATTTCCACATAGCTTGGCACTTCCTTATACATGAGTGCTAGCTCCTTGTTCACCGCATCACTCCCAGGGGGGGATTTGTTGATATATTTAGGTAGTGATGTGTGTGAACACACTAGGACCGTCGGGGCACTTTTTTCCCTCTTTAAGGAGGTTTTTTTCCCTCGGCTTGTATATACGCCTATTGCCCTAATGGGCTACTTATCTTTGTACATTCTCTAGTAATACATTCAGTATTGTGTGTTGTGCTCCAAGCTTCTTCTTCTTCCTTGTGTTGTTCGTGTGCTTCCGCAGTCCTCTAACTCCAACATATTCTAATTTTTCTTTCTCGACAACATAGATTTGGATAGCGAAGGCTTTAAAAAGCTCAAAAGGGAGACACTCAGATTTGGGTTTCCAAGTCTAGTGTTCTACCTCAGTGTAAAGAAGTTCCGTTATTCATACACACAAAGGGAAAAGGACATCACATGAATCAACCCACCTAAGGGCCTATCCAAGCACGGGACTATGTAACAAGTTTCCCACTATGAACTACAAACTTGATTTGAGAAATAGAACTTTTCTTATTAAGATGTGTGCTCCAACCAAGGGGTGTCTAGGAAGATAGAGTTTAAGAGGGGTTTTGTTGAAACAATAGACTTAAAGCTGGAAAAAGTGCAATGAAGTTATGAAGTAAAGGCTTGAAGACCTAGAGAGGCCCCTCAAAAAGTTTTCAACTTTGGGCTAGGAAGTACATGTCAAATCTCTTGGATAAAGCCAAGGAATAAAGAAGCATCAAAGGACACACATGTTGGGAACTAGAGACAGACAATGTCAAATGCATATTTTTTGAGCTAATCATGTAATATCCTATATATGTACTCCACCTTTTAAAGGCAAAAGAGTCCTTGAGCCTCAAACATATTTCCCCAAAATTTTGTAACGTTTTGAAATTTCTTAGGGCATATTTTGATGATCTACTAATCTCTAAGACTATCATTTAGTAAATTTTGCCCATTTTTCATGTGACAAGGGTCAACTAATCAAGTATAAATGTAACGATTCCCTAAGCATAAGGCATTGAAGAGTCAGAGATGCATTTTTCAAAAACCAAAGGGCATGAATCTAAATGCAAAGATACCCCATTCTATTGTAAAAGTAATTTTGTGTTGGTATTGAGGGGAAATGGATGCTTGGTTGTATCTAGAGAATCCATCTAAGAAGTTGTATTCTTCGTTACCAGCCACCTATTCTCTAAGATGATTTATTATTGACAATGGATAATTGTACCACCACCAAATAGACCCATTTAGTGTGTTCAATTTCATGCATGAATGTTTCTTCTAGCAATATATCAATCTCGACCTTTATTTCCTTGGAGTATGTCTCATGCTAAGTGTATGGTTTTTTTTTGTTTGCGCTCATCATGTCTTATTGTAAGTGTATGGTCGATTTTTTGTTGGTTGTGCTTGTCATTGGAATCTAATGAGAGCATATCTTTGGATCCATTCCTTCATTGGCTTGTTGTAGTTGATATAATTCCCTATAGTAGGTTATTGGCTTAAGCGTTTCTCTTGAATCCAAAAGTACCACCTTGGTCAGCTAACCTTTGTGGGACTCATAAGGAGGATCCTCTACATGAGTAACATCTTTACTCCCTTTCTTCCAAATTCTAATTTTCTTCTGTCTCTTTGAGACCTCCTTCTTGTTGTTGAGATCCTCATAGACGGATACTCTCTGAAATCTTATGTCTATCACCTCTTCTTCTTTGTCCATAACTTTGTGGACCATGAAGAGATCATAATCCTTTTCATCTTGACATGGGTTCAAGGTTTTTTTGTTCATAGCCACATCCAAAGTGGAAAGGATTTGAGCCCAATCATAAGGTTCAAATCCTCATTGTGGAATCTCAAAGGTATGTAGGAGGGATCTTCAATTGTTCTATCAAAATTACACTTGTCCCATTTGAGGTCTTCGTTTCTTCTCCTTCTTGTATCTTCTAGTTGAGCGACATTACACATCCATAAGTGAGTATCCTCATGTGTCCATTCCCCCTCTTCTACTTTAGATTGACTTGAGGCCTCACTTTTTGCAAAGTCCTCTATATTCTGATGGATGAACCTCCATTGGGGTAGTGGCATGTCTTCATAAGAGTTGGACATTAAATCTATCCTTTTTTTTTGTGTCTTAATGTTCTAGATACTCTATGTTTCCACCCTAGTCTTGCACCACTTGAAGTTGGTGCAAGAAATGTCTCCCTAACAATATTTCCTAGTTTCTTGCCTTTTGAAAATCACAAATGGTGAAATTAATACCCTCCAACATTCATAATGGTTTTTCCATATGTCCATCCCCTTGTTTCAATTTCATAGAATTAGGCCTTATTGCTATTTTAACCCATTTGATCCATAAGGACTTAGTACCCACAACTAATGTTGCTCCTAAAGCCTTGGTGGTGACATTATTATAGGTGATTTAAATGCAAGTATTCCCTTCATCACCCTTGGTATACTCACCAACCTTGTTTAGGGGTATTTGTGTGACTTGAGTGTCCATTTTCACAATCTTGGGATCTAAAACTACTTGTATAGCAATGTCATTCTACTATGAGAGCGCACTTCATTCTAGCTTTCGTGAGACCCTCTAGTGTTCCATGGGAACTCTTTTGATCACTCTTCTACAAAAAAAAAAGAAATGTTTTCTTTTTACACTCAGAGGTGTCTTCATGCAACCCAATGTACCATGGTAGCGTATTGAGAATTGCATTCTCACATTGAAACATTTTCTCACTAACTAGTGCAATGCTTTGGACATCAAAGTCATTTATTGCATTGCATGTTCTAGTATTGATCTTTGTGAAGGGAGGTTTGCATATCTATAGATTCTCTGACTTCTAAGCCTACACTTCTTGCCATAATTGATCTCTCCATAACGTCACAATGTCTAGGATGTTGGAGTCGAATTCCTTATCACTTTTGGCAAGTTAATTTCTCTCTTTCACTCTTCTCATTCTCTAGCAATAGCTTCTGGTTCACTAGGTAGAAGTGGTTTCCTAGTTTTGGAGAGGGCATGTGCGATTCCAAATCTCCTTTTCTACTCTCTCTAAGGGATTTGCATACTTTAGGAGGATTTACATACTTAGTGACTAGATTTTTCATTTGAGGTTTTGCCTATATTACACTTATAACATGTGCCCTGAGAAATGATTGGTCTTTGAGATGGACCCCAATGATTGGTGAATTGTGGTGCTAGTTTAGCATAACAAACATTTGTGGCCTAGGTCATTGTAGTCGTTAGTACTTTTGCCCTAGTTCCATTGGTGATTGTGTGTTTTATAATAATACATTTGCTCATAATTGAAATTTTCATAACCATAGTCATATAGATTCTCATTAATTCATGAATTAGTTGATGAATCAATTGGCACTAGTCCTATTTCAAGGTTTTCTTCCATTGTATATTTGAGTGGAATGAATTCTCTAGGTTGGGAGATTGTTACCCTAGCACTGGTTGTGCTAGACTTTCCTCAAATTTATTGTAAAATATTATGCCCCTTGAGAGAAACAAGATTTCTCTTGGCCATAATAGGATTCCCTATTGTGATATGGTCTTTGTGTTTGCACAGTGTACCATTCATTTATTTTCATTCCTTGATGATATTGTTTTTGTTTTCCTTTTTACAATTGTGGATATTGATACATTGGTCAATTTTGTTCTATGTCACACCATTCAAAATTTTTAGGTTATGGTAGAGAAGTTCTAAAACCTTGGCTCTATTGTGGATAAAACATACCTCACTAATCACCACCACAATATTGATAGCATCTAGTTTTATTTAACCTCTTACTATAAATATATTCCTCTCTACTTTTTAGGATTTGACATGATTGGAGGTTCCTTTTATGGGTTTAGTCACAATAATAGTTTTCCATTGTGTTAAAGCCTACACTAGAGGCCCCTCACTTCCACAAGAAGGAACCCAAAAACATTGAGCTACGTTTCTATAATGAATTGTTCATAAATTGAATTTTTTGTGCATTCCTAGCCATCCACTTTTTATTTTAAGGTTTTTGGTGCTTGCACAAAGGTCTTCTTGCCCTCTTCTTTCACTTAGATTTGTTAGGGATGAAAAATCCTACAAGGGGAAGAGTGTTTTATGGAGCTACATGGAGCATGACCGTGAATGGCTATGGTTGGAGGACACTTGAATATGAAGGGGCATTCATGGTAGCTCCAAAATTTCCTTTGTGTATGAGTTTCTCCATGGAAACTATTCCTTAGTCCTCTTTTGATAAAATCCTTTCTTTTTAGGTATTGATAGATATGGGATTTTTCAAATATGTGCATGCCCACTCTTGTATTTACAAAGATTACCTTTTCAATTCATAACCTTGCACAACTTGATTTGGCACATGTGGTCTTTTGAACACATGTTCTCTTCACATATCTCTTCATCTCTTCTATATAAGGAGAAGCTTGCTATGTATTTTTTATCCTTTGACATAGGACTTATGGCATTCATTTGGAATGGAATGAAGGATTTCATTTGTTTTTCAACACATCCTTGTGTGGTTGTTTGTTCTTATTGTGTGTAGACATTAGTTAGGGTTCACATGTGGGTGTGAGGATGCTTGACATGTGCTTGATGATTATGTGTGCCTATGAGCAATGTGAAAATCTTGAATTATGTGACCTTTCTTATTGCATTGGAAGAATTCTCCCTTAAAATTCTTCTATCATTCTTCTTTTTGTCCTCATCTTCTAAAGAGTTAGATTTTTCTCTTTGGCTTTTATTGTGAATGTAGCATCTCATTTGTTTTGGAAACTCGTTGCCTTAAGTTGGAGGTCCTCATCCATGAGAAAGGTAGTGAATCTTTTAAATGTTAGAGGTGGAGGTCGGATTTGTGTATTGAGATAGTTACCAAGCCATCAAAATTTTGTGGATAGGTTCAAGGACAATATCGAAGCTCCTTGCTTGAATTGTGTATGCGTGATCTTTCCATTTGATCCTATAGATTCTTTATGTGAGTGATGAAAACCTCTACACTCTCCTCATCATCAAACCTTTACTACTAGCTAATTTTCCAAGTCCTCAATCCATCTCTGATTATGAGCTTTATATTCATTTCTCAATATGTTCCTGGCTTCACAAACCTTATTGGTATGTTGAATCTAGGACAACACACTATCAATAACACCTGTAACTAAAGTAGTGCATTTGCATTTCTCGATTTCCACCCATGTAGAAGATTATCATCAAGAGGAATTATTTCATCATGATTATTTGGATCAAGGTGTTTCTTGAGGCTGATGATCATCAAGCTTACCATCCATGAAGGCTATTGGCTATATCAATAATGTTTGGATGATCAACATCATTGTTGATCCTTCTTATGCTCCATCTACTCACACATAGCATCGTTGGAAACCTTTTTGTTGAGTGAAATTTTAGGATACACTTAATTATTTAACTATTGCCCTTACTTTTGTATGGACACAAATAGAATATGCACGAGAAGTCACAATAAATTGTTCGAGGGTAAGTTTCCTAGAATCCACACTTATAGAGAATTGAATCATGAGCACATGCATAAGATCCAATACAAATTGCATTGCATATCAAGTATTAAAGTAAGGAAAAGTTTTTAAATAAAGACTCAAGTGTTTGGGCTTACAACATATCTACTCTCCTTTCTCCAATACTTGGACAAGAGGTTATCATAATTAATACATAAATCTTCTAAAAAAATCCTAATGAAGGAAAGTACAGATTGACATTTTATAGACGAGTAAAAAACTTTTCCCTTCTTGTGCTTTTATATGTAGAACTCTTCCCATTTCACTTCAGATGCACCACAACCAGGTCTCCTCATCTTTGTCTCAATATTTGTGCAAATGTGGCATTCAAGAAAAATCATCTTCTTGTAGAGACTTTAGCTTGGAAACAAGTTCTCCCTTGTAGAATATTATTATACCTTTTCCCATCAATCCATCCAAATGAATGCTCTCTATCCCATTAATACTCATGTTATGAGACTTCATTCCCAACATTAATGAAGTGTAAGTTATCCTTTTTCCTCTCTTGATAAGAATCCTCCTCCTCTGATGAATTCGCATTCAAAATACTTCTCTACACTTCATTTCAAATTCTCACTCGACTATTTCCATCCATGGCTAAAAGTTTTGACCATAGCACACACTCCCCTTTTTCCTCGTTGATTACTGCAAACGATTCCTTCAAACCCTATTGTAATTTCACTCCTTTTCCTAAAAATGAACAAAATATCTCCTCTATGCCATCCTCCCCAAATCCATATATCAACAAAATATCTCCAACAATTGATATATTTTGGTAATGATGTGTGTGAACACACTTAGGACTACCGGGACATTTTTTTCCCTCTTTGGGATGTTTTTTCCTTGGCTTGTATATACACCTATAACCCTAACAAGTCACTATTTCTTTGTACATTCACTTGGTAATACATTTTTTATTGTGTTGTGCTCCAAGCTTCTTCTTCTTCCTTATAATGTTTGGGTGCTTTTGCAGACCTCAAACTCCAACAATTGATATCAAAACAGGCCGTCTTTTCATTTAGGACATTGTCAACACCCCTTTGATCACAGTCTCAGAATCACACAAAAATTGGTGAGCATACTTGAGGTGATTAAGAGTTCAACACAAATTCACTTTGTGGCATCAAATTTGATATGAGCTTGTTTCCGACTCCAAATGCACTATCATAGTGTGCGTGCGATCAATTTCATCCTTTTGTGCCAAATATATATATACAAGTTTCAGTTTTCTAGTACAAGTGACCTCAAATTCTACTACAGGTTTAGTAGAGCTCGACAGGCTATTCAACTTTTTGAGATACAACCATTTTTTGCATCATGGTATTTAGTTAGTGACCATGGCTAAAAGAAATTATTTATATCGTATGTTGGCTATTAAGGATAGGTTGCATGGTACCAATTACCCATTGTGGGTATATATGATGTGTCATGTATTGGTAGCAAAAGGTATGTGGAATATTGTGCACGGTGTTGAACAATATCCTACTACATCTCCAAATATAGTTATTGAAGGTGATGCAGATGGCATTCAACATGATGATCTTCAAATTTCTTTTTTGTTGTGGTTCTTAGTGCATCTACTAGAGAGGAACTTCATTCAGATGGCAAAGATGCTCAGGAAGATGCATTGATAACTTTGTCTCTAAAACCTACCATTATCCCTCACATTCCCTCTTGCAAGATAGCAAAGGATGCTTGTGATACACTTACAACTTTATACTAGGAAACAAATGAGGCTTGTGTTTCTTATCCCTAAAAATAGTTTGAGAGTGAGCATATGAAAGAAGGTGATTCTATGGATGGTTTCTTCACAAAGATCAAATATTTGAAGGAGCATTCGATTTCTACTAGTGAATTCTTACTAGATAGTTCACTTATGTAGATTGTTCTTAATGGTTTTCCATATTCATATAAGATTTTTACTTCTACTCTTCGATTACTAATGAAAGGAAATCCAAATGCCTTAAAATTTTGAGGATTTAGTCTCTACTTTGTTGCAAGAAGATAAATCTAGTAGAATCGGTCCATTATGTGCATTGTAGATCAAGATTTCCTTGCTAGTTAGAAGGGCAAAGGTGAATGGAGCTCATCTACTAGTAAGCAAAAATCTCCTAATTTTGTAGAGTCAAAGAAGGAAAACAAAGCTGAGAAGAAAATAGAAAAAAAGAAAACATTTTGTAAATATTATAAGGGAAATGAGCATGTCATAAAGAATTGTCCAAAATTTATTGCAAAAGAAGTGTCAAAGAAGAAAGATGTTAGAATGGTTGTTGCAAAGGACTCTAGACCTAAAACAAAGTCTGTTAACCTTGTTCAGAATGAAGAATGGCCATTTACTATTGTATGCATCTATGATACATCTTCACATGAGTAGTGTATATCTGCAATAGACTCATATGTATGGTACTTTGATAGTGGGGCAACCAAATATATTACTTCATAGGATAGTTTCTTCAATTCACTTGAACCTTCCCCTGTAGGGAATACTCTCACATTTGTTAACAACTTCTTTTATCTATAATGGGGGATGGGAAGATCATTGTGACTACTATTGATGATAGTTATTCACATTGTCAGATGCTTTCTATGTACCAGGGATCAAGAAAAATCTATTATCACTTTTAGCATTAGCCTGTATTTGCTTGGTTGCCAAATTTCTTGATGATACGGTTCATGATCTCTCAATTGGCCATGTTATTATTACTTCTAGCACTTTATGTCCTGTGTTGTACAAGCTCATAGACTATGCAAAATATGTGAATGACTCACCATGTGTAGTTCAAGATTCTCAGGTTATCTCATATGCAAAGATTTGGCATGCATGCTTTGGTCATCTAAATGTTTCTAGTTTGTTATGCCTATATAAATCTTAAATGGTGTCCTCTCTGCCCACATTTAAGCACCTTATAAGCATGGTCTTTGAAGATTGTATTTTGGGAAAAATGCAATACTTCTCCTTCCCAAAAGTTGGTTCAGTTTGAGCTACTCATAAATTGCCACATGTTCATACTAACGTTTATGATCTTGTGCACTATAATCTATCATTTCATATGAGGCCTAGTGTTGAAGCTCAAGATCAAGGACAAAGCATGGAAGCGCATCAAGGAAGTGGACACACAAGAAGAAGGAGCAAGTAGGGAGCTCCAAGAAGCACCTATCAAATTTTCAGATGAAATCCCTATAAAAATAGTGATTATTATCACTAAAAACCATTGTAAATACCATTTTCCATCTTTGTAGCTCCATTTTGTGCAAGCCAAGGAGTCCTTGAGCTTGAGGAGATTTAGAAGTATCTACCTGCCAATTTTCATATTTTTTAGATCTCGTTTGAGCCCTCTAATAAGCCCTGGAACCTAATTTTTAACTAGGCCGGACACTAGGTCTGAACAGGGCCAAAGCTAGTCAAAAACTATAAAAGGAGCTAGAGAGCTCATTTTTGAGGGTAGATTGTTGGTGAATTGAGCTTATGTAAGAGATCTTTTGATTAATGCAAAGAACTCCATTGTTCCTCTCCTTGTTCTTGCCTTGTGTGCGTGTGTGTGTATGTGTGTGCATGCTTGTGTGCTTCTCACTCACGCACTTGTGCCTTCACTTGCTCATAGTCTTCATACTAGTCCTCACGTCTCCACGGATTGACAATTATGAGGTGAATCTTATCACATTGGTACTCACCATTGTGCTAGAGTGACACCAAATTTGGCGCCGTTGCCGGGGAGAGAGCTTCGAGGACGAGCGTGTGATGGTAAGACGTCGAGTTGAGACATTGGAGTTATAGGTAATATCCTTCTTTCTCTTAATTTTTCTTCATTTTTTCCTTACTTTCGCATCACCATCATCACCATCATCATCTCCACCATCTCCCACCTCCATCTCCATCTCCACAAAAAATTTCAGTTTTTTGGGTCATATTACACCCGCCACCTCATTCCCCTCATTTCATTGTGAGAGAGAGCGAGAGAGAGCTTGCATGCTATCTGTTTTTGGTGTGTTTTTGAGCTTTTGTTGCAGGAACTAGCTGTACCACCTTCTCCAGCAGTGTGCGCAGGTACGACAGACTCTGCACAGGTCCCGGGACGACGACCTCTCTCTGTCGCGACAGACAAAAAAACTTAAAAGTTTGTGAATGCATGTTTGTCACGGTAACCTACACCATTAGGGCACTCTAAATCACTAGAAGTTTCTCAAAAATTTGCGTTTTTTCAGTCTATCGCGACAGACACCGTCTATCGCGACAGACACTGTCTATCGGGACAGACACCGTCTATCGCGACAGACACTGTCTATCGGGACAGACACCGTCTATCGCGACAGACAGAGACCCACGATAGACCCCGTCTATCGCGACAGACACCGTCTATCGCGACAGACCAAATCACGACAGACGACAGGCAGCGTCTATCGCGACAGACACTGTCTATCGCGACAGATAGAAATCCACGATAGACCCCGTCTATCGCGACAGACACCGTCTATCGCGACAGACAGAGACCCACGATAGACCCCGTCTATCGCGACAGACACCGTCTATCGCGACAGACCAAATCATGACAGACGACAGACAGCGTCTATCGCGACAGACACCGTCTATCGCGACAGACAGAAATCCACGATAGACCCCGTCTATCGCGACAGACACCGTCTATCGCGACAGACAAAAATCCACGATAGACCCCGTCTATCGCGACAGGCACCGTCTATCGCGACAGACACCGTCTATCGCGACAGGCACCGTCTATCACGACAGACCAAAATTCCACGATAGACAGCGTCTATCGCGACAGACACCGTCTATCGTGACAGACAGCCCCCACGATAGTTTGTGTCTATCGCGACAGACAGACATTTTCGGCAAAAATTAAGGGGTAAATTTTTGGAAAATTAGGCTAAATTTTGGGCATATTTGCACTCTCAAATACTCATACACTTACAAAGGCCTTAGAAAAACGCATTAAAACCCCTGAAAGGTTCTGTTTGTCTAGTTAACCCCCTAAACCCTGAACGATCATAACTTTTTCATACGAAATCCATTTTTTGAGCTCTAGGGCTTGTCGGAAAGCTCGTGGCATATACTACACGGCATCAACTGTTTTTTATAAGAATAATGCGTTGATTTTCAGATAGGATATTTGGAAGTTGACACACTGAGGGGTAGGAACACCAAGGGAGCTCTAGAGGAAATTTCTAGCAATACAAAAGGGGGAACAAGGGTCATTAAAAAAGTGTTTGAAATAAATTGTCTGTCAATTGAAAGGTCAACTTGGAGCTAATCTTGGGACTTATGCAGGTCTATTGAGAAGCAATTGAGAGCGTCCAAGCAAGGGTTTTGCGCAAGCTTGAGAATCAACTTCTCGAGCACTAAAGAGCAAGGTTCAGCAAGAAAGGTCGCAATACTCTCAACTCCTCTTCGTCAATCCCTAGCTTAGGCTAAGAACGATTAGAAGTAGGAGTAAGTTAGGGCGACGATAGGCAACTATCAAGTTGAAGCATACCTAAACTTTCAAGCTCAAGCTAAGGGCATAATCCTTGTACTGTCGAGAATTTTAAAGGGAAAGAACTTAACGTGGAACGATCAACTGTAAGTGCGAAACAACATTCAAATATTCCTGACGACATGATATCAAACAAGACCTTAAACACGATAAAATAACTAAAAAGAACCAAGCGACTGATATAAAGTAACCAGTAGCGAGGTTGTACTCTGGGCAAAGAATTGGGCTACTTAGATAGGCATATGAACCTTAGATCAGGACGACATCTAGTAAGGGAGAGACAAAGCCTTAGATCTTCAGAGGCTAGTGTTAACCACACTACTAGGTCTTGGGCCCAGCAGTTGAGCCACCACTCGTACTACCCTAGCTCTGAGACCAGTGAGTCAGAGATGTCTCAAGGCATGGAGAGACCTACGGGGAGTTCAGGTGTGCCATACTTGTACAGGGTAGAAGGCCCTTACAAAACACAGTTGGAATACCTTAGGACCAACCGATTAGGTGCTAGCATCTATGAGGACGGCCTAGGAAGATCCGTGGTCCAGATTAAAAACTCTGACCAATCCATAGGACTAGAGCACCCAGCTGTCAAGTTTGAAAACGGTGCATACCTGGACAAAGAAGGAACCATATACGTAGTCACCAGTCACCCAGATAGGACAGATGAATTTGGGAATGTAATCTCAGAAGCGGACTTAGGTGACTTGGAACAAGGAAACATGGGTGTAGAACCTAGAACCCCTCGAGGCAAATCTGTTCTCACTAGGATTATCACACCTGAGTGGGTTCCCCAAGACAACAAGAGCATAGAGTTGCTCCTCAATCGAGAAACTGACGAAGCCTTTTGGAGGTATAAATCTAATCAGCCAACTGATATAGGAAATATCATGATCTATGAGTTTAAGGATCCGGATAGCCCAGGTAGAGTGACCTACTTAGATCACACTTCGGAAAGGATCTTTGTGGTGACAGAAAATGATAGGCATGCTTACACTTGGAAGGGTGAATTCATTTTCCCCCAACCAAGATCGAATGTATCGTATGGTCACCCTGGGGCTGGAACATCCCAAGCTCATGGAATGCAAAGAGACAGAAGTAGAGATAGACCAGAAGTAAGCTTTGCCAACCCAGTGGGCAGAGAGAGAACGGGGACGGAAACAAATAGAGTAGAACCTGAGATACTTAGAGCTCACAGGAATCAAAGAAACGCGGATGAGTTCCCTCTACCACGACCTAGAGAGCACACAAGAACCTTGAGACCGACTCAGCTAGTCAAGTCCATGAAGAACTACTTCGATGGCACTGGAGATCCATACGATCATGTGGCTGAGTTTAGGCAGGTCCTGAGAGCTGAACAAGTGGAGGATCTATTCACACAGTACAATGCCTTTGGTCTGACCCTTAGGAACACTGCCCTGACATGGTTTCAGCCACTAAATGAGAGGCAGTTCAGGAGCATAGACCAACTCCTAGAGGCTTTCATTATTGAATTCTCTAAGAGTGGCATAAGGCATAATACCTCCTCGCTGATTCACAGTTTCAAGCAAAACCCTCAAGAAACCGTGAGACTATCAGGAAGAAGATTTAGGCAATACTTAGAAAGATGCCCTGTCTCGGAGCTACCCACACCAGCTAAACAAGTGGCTTTATTCCTGGATGGATTGCTAAGTACTAAATTGAGATCTTATGTGTACTTGAAGGACCCTAGGACCATAGAAGAGTGTGTACGCATGTGTATTGACATTGAGGACAACCTAGGGGAGGAGTTAGAGCTTTCCAAGATATACAAAGATTCGGATAGTGCCTCTAACCTCTCTTCCACGCAATCCACATCAATTGAGGAGCTAGCAGAGAAAGTAGCTCAGAAGTTAGGTGTCACTAACAAACAAATCCCAAGGTTTGCTCCTGGGAAAAGATGCTATACATGCGGTGGTGACCATATGGCAAACGTGTGTCCCATTATGGCTCAACCCCAGGTCAATCCAAATAGCCAATATTGCACCATAGAACGAAGGTACACCAATCATACCGCACAAGATTGCCCATACAACAAGCAGGCAGTTAGGCAACCCTACCCTCAGCCATACCCGCAGCAAGGAAGATACCAGAACCCGTACCCTCCACAACCATATGGCAGGCCACAACAACCATATCAGCAACCCTACCAAAACCAACAAAGGCCTCAGCCAGTGTTAGCTCAACAACCCCCTGCCCCAGCTAATGTGATTCGGGTAAAGTATGCTGTTGCAGAAGAAAACCTGAATAGAGCTATAGTCCCTGTAACACCCTTGCTTTCTGAAAGTGACCCGAGTGACCATAGCTTTGATTCTACACATGTTGATAGTCCCCAGGCGTACTACATGCAGTCTCCAGAACATGATGAGTCCTATTACAGCGAAGAGCCAAATGAACCTAGTTGGGAGTCAGATTATACAAACGTCATGTATACAAACCCCAACCCTAGGCCTCAACCTAGGCAGGTAAGACCTCCATTCCCAAGAGGACCGTGCTACAGATGCCAAGGAGATCACCTCATTCGTGATTGCCCCTTACCTCCACCTACACAAAACCAGTCAGTGATGATCCAAGGCATCTGCCAAGATTGTGGAAAAGAGCATCTCTTACGAGATTGCCCAAAGAACCCCAATAATATGCCAAAAATCACTCCTATCAATGTGATTGGGTTGGTTGTAGATTCCTCAGGAAGTGTCACTTCCACTACACCAGTACAGGTAGTCACTAGAGCTCAGGCATTGCAGCAAAACCAAGAGGCAAGCCAGGAAAAGGGGCTAGAGGCGAGTGAAACTGAGAGCATAACCAAGAAAAGGACTAGAGCTTGGAAAGATAGTCGGGAAAGAATGAAAAGGCAATGGGCAAAGAAGATGAGTGAACTCGAGGAAAGCGTAAGAGAAACAAGAGCCAGAATAACCGAACTCACAACTCAAACTCCCTCTCACACGACTCCACCACCACCATTCCCATCTCCATCAGACCCACCACCTTCCAACCCGCCTCATACGACTCCACCACCCCCCAAAGTAGGATCAGTCCTAGCAGATCCCACTCCCGAGGACCTAAACATGATGCTTAAAGCGTATCAGGCCAGAATCCAAGAAGGGCCAACCATAACCGATCATGAAAAATGCTACCCTAGAGCCGAGCCTAGAGCTTGAACGAACTAAAATTTGTGCTAAAATGGTGGAATTGGCTCAAGCCATGTTCGAGGCTAGCCGCCTCTTTAACATCTCTAGCTCAGCTAAGATGCAGTTACACTTTGATGGACTGCTAGAAAGAATAGAGAGGCTAATTGCACAATCAGAAAAGGAACCTGCCCTCACAGAAAGGAAAGGGCAAGAGAACGGATAAGCCAGCCTCTTCACGAAGCCCATGTGCCTCCTCAAGAAGCTTATCTTCCCCCCCAAAAGGCAGAAGAGCCTCCCTCGAAAGCTTACGTACCTCCACAGGTTGCCTACATTCCTTCTCAGGGAGCGTATGAGCTTGTTCGGAAAGGTAATAGAATAAGTAATCCTCCCCAGGAAGCTTGTGCTCCGGCCATCTATGAGAACGAGGAGAGAGCCAACGGTAGAATAAGCCCTCCTTCCCAGGTTGCTTATGTGCCTAATTCTAAGGAGCCAGACACTTCTTCTTCTATGAATCGGTTTGCACCAAACTTCCTACGAGAAATTCAAGAAGACAAATGGGATAACGAAAGTGAAGTCGCCCCTCCCTTTGAACTTGTGGATGATGCACACGACCAATTCCCACAAGACATCCCATCTATTTACGGGGAACATGAGAGTACTCAGTCTCACGAGAGATTGGACTTTGAGTCTAATTCCATACAAGAGTTACCCCACTTCATAGGCCCATGGGAAGCAAGGTCCACCTGTATGAGAGCACCTACAGTCATGGTAAGAAACGAAGATTCAGTCATACCTAGGAACACAGAGGTAGTGAAGAACACTAACGTGCAGTGCAATCTCAAGTTAGAAGAGCTACTCAAGGTTAGACCTGAATTATGGAAACATGTCGCCAAACAAGTACCAGAAATAGCCAAACCTCGTTCCCAGGTAGGATCCCATAGGACGGTGCCAGAAATTCCATTGGACAAGATAGGAGATATGTGTGAAGGTGAAGAAGGGAACACCTATCTTCCCATCACCTACCAGGAGTACACCACCAAGGCAATTTTGGACTCAGGTGCAGGAGTTGCAATTGCCACCACTTCCCTATGGAAGCGTTGGGGCAAGCCAGCACTCAGACCAACGAGAATGAAATTGCAGATGGCCGATGGTCATATTGAGAGACCCTTAGGATTGCTAGAAGGAATAACTCTCACCACTTGTGGTGTCGAGTTTGAGCACACATTTGCCATATGTGACTTCAGCAAAAATCATGCCTATGAGATGATTTTGGGAAGACCATTTATGCGACAGTTGCAAGTGGTACAGGACTGGGGAACCAATTCTTTGTACTTGCAACACTTAGGTGTTACGACCAAAGTCAATCTCAAGGATTACTCTCATAGAGATGTACCTCCTATCCAGTGGAATCTCATCCATAGGGCCAAAGATGATACGGAATCGGTGCATTCCATAGGGTCTGGATCCTCATGGATGCATGAAGACACTCACTTATGGATGTGCAAGGTAGCAGTAGAAGAAGAGAAGAGAGAGAAAGCCAGAGAGGTAGGTGCAAAAGAAACACATAGATCAATTCAAGATCCAGCCTATGCACCTGTAATTTTTCCTGATGAGGAATTTGAACCCCATGGCTGGGCAGAAATTTTAGCAACAATGGACGTAGCCATCAATGAAGAACAATGGACACCTCACTGTGATGAGGATGGCTATGACATTTCCGTCTTCTCCATAGAGCCAATCATGGGAGAGGCAGTTCTAGAAGAATGCGAACCTAGCCCTGATGCATTTGAGGATGCAAGTGACTCCGATCTAGAGTCAATCATTATGGACCCACCATTTGCATCAGATGAAGAATACTTCCATGAAGTAGAATTTCAACCCCAGAGACATGGAGAGATTACAAATGGTGTAAGATTAACAACACACGTGACTCCAAAGGAAGAAGGAAAGAAACGAAAGAAGAGAGAAGCCTCACCAGAAGAGGAAGAGTCTTTGTTTGAGGTCCCGGAAAATTTTAAGAAGTATGAGATAGACGACAGGAGAGTCATGATAAGAATGCCTAAACGAGAGGCACAAGTAGGAGAGGCCTATGATAACAAAGAAACCACCAAGAAAATAGTAGTGGCCATAGAAGAAGGAGAGGAGAGATGCACGTACATAGGCCATGACCTAACAGAGGAAGAAGAGCATGCGTTGATAGCCTTGCTAAGAGAATACAGAGATGTATTTACTTGGAGTTACAAGGATTTGAAAGGTGTTGACCCTGATATATGCTCACACACCATCCCCACGACCTCAGATGCTAAACCCTCTAAGCAAAAGCCTTATACATATAACGATAATTACGCTGCTAAGATCAAAGAAGAGATAGATAGACTGGTTGAAGCTCGATTTATCTACGAAATCGAGCACACTGAGTGGGTATCCCCCATCGTAGTGGTGCCCAAAAAGAATGGAAAGCTGCGCGTATGCATTAACTTGAAGAAGGTTAACGCAGCCACGATTCGAGATAACTATCCGCTTCCCATCACAGAACATCTCTTAGAAAGAGTGGCAGGCAAGGAAGTGTACAGCTTCCTTGATGGATTTTCGGGTTACAATCAAGTAGCCATAGCTCCAGAGGATCAGCATAAGACAGCCTTTGCCACAGAATGGGGCATTTTTGCTTTTAGAGTAATGCCATTTGGGCTTACCAATGCACCAGCTACCTTCCAGAGGCTGATGTGCCATGTGTTTAAGGAGTTCCTGAGGAAGAGTTTAGAAGTCTACGTTGATGATCTTTGTACTCATTCCAACATTAGACAAACCCATATCCCTGAGCTCAGACAAATCTTTGACAAATGTAGAGAATATCAAGTCTGCCTAAACCCAGAAAAATGTGTTTTCATGGTCAGGCAAGGCAAGATTCTAGGACACATAGTGTCAAAGAATGGCATATCTACCGACGAAGAAAAAGTGAGAGCCATAGCAGAGCTACCTAGGCCAAAGAATGTCAAGGAAGTACAGGCTTTCATGGGGCATTGTGGCTATTACCGACGATTTATACACATGTATGCTGTCATTGCAAAGCCCATGTACGGACTTCTGACAAACTTTGAGTGGACGGATGAATGTGAGAATTCCTTCCAGGAGCTTAAACGAAGATTGTGTTCAGCACCAATCTTGACCACACCAGATTGGAATAAGCCTTTCCATGTTCATGTGGATGCATCCAATTATGCCATTGGTTGTGTACTTGCTCAACCTACTGGTGAAGGTAATATGGATCTTCCAATTGCCTATGCCAGTAGACAATTGAATGCAGCTGAACGAAATTACACCACTACAGAGAGAGAAGGCTTAGGCATGGTATATGTAGTTAAGAAATTTAGACACTATTTGCTTGCACATAAGTTTAAATTTTTTACTGATCATCAAGCATTGCTATACCTCGTAAACAAACCATGCAATACAGGAAGATTAGTGAGATGGTTTCTCTTGCTCATGGAATATGACTTTGAAGTTGTGGTAAGGAAAGGTAGGACTCATTTGAGAGCTGATCATCTTTCTAGGCTCACATCGGGAGAGGCCCCACAAGGAGTATCAGATGACCTTCCTGATGCTTACTTGTTTAATTTGGAAGTGGTGCCGCAGTGGGCTAAGCCATTGGTACCAGTATTGACATACGGGCCTAATCATCCAGTGGTAAACACACGGAATAGAGAAGTTGTAAAAGCCCAAAAGTACCACATCATGGTAGGAAGTATGTACAAGCACACAGATCAAGGGATTTTGGCTTGTTGTGTGGAAGAGGACGAGTACAATAAATGGTTGCAATTAGCACATGTAGGTGCGTTAGAGCAACACTACTCAAAGCAACGAACTTTACAGACCCTAAAGAGACTCGGAGTGCATTGGCCGACTATGGAAGCGGATGTCCAAAAGTTGTGCAAGGAATGCCCAATCTGTTGCACTAAACCACCTGTGGAACACGCCACTCTTTATCAAGTATCCATTGTGCCAGATTGGAGTGAACCACTAGTATCCTTCCTGAGGACGAAAACATTCCCGTCAGACATGACTCTGGCTAGGCAAAGGAGTTTAGAACAAGAAGCCCAGGATTACGCACTCATTGGTGATAATCTATACAAGCGTGGTAAAGATGGTTACCTGAGGCTATGTGTCCATGAAAGTGAATATCTTAAGATCTTGGAAACTACTCACCAGGGTGTAGTAGGAGGACACTTTGGACCGGATCGGGTGATCAAGGCAATACTATTTGCGGGCTTCTGGTGGCCTACCCTTCACATGGATGCACATACCTATGTGAAACGGTGTGATGTCTGTCAGAGAACTCAGTATCCTATACGCAAAGATGAGATGCCATTGAAACCTATGATGGGTGGACGTGCATTTTCTAAGTGGGGAATAGACTTTGTAGGTCCTATTAATCCCCCAGCTAAGGGTTCTCATGCGGAATACATCATTGTTGCAACAGATTATCTCACCAAGTGGGTGGAGGTAAAGGCTACGACAAAGAACGATGCTCAAACAACTGCTAAATTCTTGTTTGAGAATGTATTCACGAGATATGGGCTACCTATAGAGCTTGTAAGTGATAGAGGCACTCATTTCTTGAACGAAGTGATTGAAAATCTACTCCAAGAATTCTTGGTAATACACAAGAAGTCTGCCCCCTATCACCCTCAAGCTAATGGACAAGCTGAGAGCACTAATAAGATCTTATGCAATGTACTGACAAAATTAGTGAACACAAAACGCTCTGATTGGGACAAACAGCTACACCATGCTGTTTGGGCATACTGAGTTGCCTACAAAACGGTACTCCAAGCCACCCCCTTTCAGATGGTATTTGGCCAAAACGCAGTGCTACCCTTGGACTTCTTAATACCTACGTTGAAAGTAGCACAAGAGCACGAATGGACATGTCATGAGCTCTCCTCTAGGATCTTTGACCTTGAACGATTAGGAGAAACAAGACTGAGAGCCGCTGCAGGAATATATGCAGCCAAGAAGAGATAGAAGGCATACTTCGATGCCCATGTGAAGGATAAGGGTTTGAAAGCAGGGAGATCTAGTCTTAGTCTATACCCTGAAACAACACGCAAGGAAGCTAGAAAAGAGAGGCTACGGTCCTATGATCATCAATAGGATCTCCACGAGCGGAGCAATACAACTAGCCACGTTAGAGGGTGATGTTCTCCCAAACTATATTAGCGGTTGCAGAGTCAAGTTGTATCAGGAACCCCTCACGGAGGAAATGCTCAGCCGACTCAACACTGCTAAGAAACGCAAAGAGGAAGAAAAGCGAATTAGAGAAGAAGCTCAAGCCGAAGCTTTAGAACGCATCAGAAGGATGAAATTACGAAGGCAAGGTAGAGATCAGCCTAGAACAAATGACTATGCAGATCAAGGATGTCATATGGCAATGTGTGTAGTCGCAGGAACAAGCTCGCATAGGATAATTGATCGACGTCCTTTCATAACCCTAGATATAGGACAAGGAAAGAGTGCAAGGACCGTAAGAGCCTTGATTGACTCAGGTGCAGCCACTAGTGCTGTTAAATTGTCTTACTGACAAGAGTTGCAGTTAACTGTCAATCCTGTGGAAGCATATCTCATAGGATTGGGAGGCGTGGAAACCCCTTGCATGGGCGAGGTGGAACTTCCCCTCTACATTCATGATGAGGCAATGACAGTTAAAGTACTAGTGTGTCAAGATGAGGATCTCACTGAACCTCTTGTCTTGGGTCAAGACTGGATCTATGACCATGCAGTTAACTTAAACCTTAGAAGTCAAATTCTTCAAGTTTGGGTACATGAACAATGCATTACAATAGAATTAGAGAACTGCATGCTCCTAAATCATGGCACCACACACTCTCTTAGTTCTTCCAAGACTAATCATATGAAAGAAGATGTTGTATGTGTCAAAAGCTCTATGATGCAGAAGGAGTCAATCGTGGAAGACCAGGTTCGAAGGCGGGTGGATCTTTCTTCTTCTTCAAAGAATCAAGTAGCCACTGTAGTGAGCCCACCACACAAGCAAACACAACCGTTCACGACAACTGCTACATCAAATAGAAAGACACCATTCGATAAAAAAGCGGTTCCGGGCATGAAGCAGATCTGGGTACGCAAAGGAGAGCAACCACCAGCCTTGCCCCCACAAATCCCATCCATGCACACTAACCAGGCCAGAAGACGAAGGAAGCAGCTCAGACAAGCTCAATCACAAGGTATCCAACAAGTTTGGGTGCCTAAGAAGTTAGCTGCAACTCAACAAGGGCAATTACAGATGTGGGTACCTAAGAAGCTCCTACATCCACAACAACCTTTGTTCCCCCACATGCAAAAGGTTTCAACAAAGAAGCCAAAAAGAGAAAAGGGTAAGAACCAGGTACAGAGACCAAAGGAAGATCAAATCAGCTCTTCAACATTAGTAGGAAGACATGCAAAAAGGATATGGGTTTGGAAGCCAAAAGTGCAAGTAGCCTCCACCGAACCAAAGCGTCAACCACACTGGACACCACAGTTCAGAAAGCATCCAAAGAGAAAGACGCCTGAAGTGACCTCTACAGTGCCAAATGATGTTCTAAAATGGACTCCAATAAGGAGGATTACATCAGTTCGAGACTCAATGGATACCTCCACCAAGGTCGGCATCAATCTCCGCAAATAACATCGAAAGCCTCGATCGAGCAACAACCATGTGCTCCTTGCACAACCCTGTCGTTTGCACCATTCAGGTCATGCATTTCCAAAGTATGCATTAATATAGGGCCACATTACACGGCCGTGCATAGACACTGGAGAATCCCATGCACAAGCGCACAGCGACATATGTCAAACATTTCTATTGATACTAACTTTTGTGTTCTTGTTTTGTGATATCCTTTTCCTCAAAAAAAAAAAAAAAAAAGGGGGGACTATATGCTTGAAAAGGCTCAGCAGCGAACTTTGAGCAAGGACATCCATCAACAAAAAGGACAAGCCGATGGTCAAACACCATGATGGAACTACAACACGAAGAGATGAAGATCAACGGATCCTTCACCATGGTAAGACGTGTATGTTTCAACAACACTATAACCATGATAGATTAGGAAACCTCTTCGTCAGCACACCCTTGAGCACTTAGCGCAAGACCCAATCTCTTGCACCATACTTCTTGCCATGCATTTTCCAAGTACGCATACGTAGGGCCACATTACAAGGCCATGCACAAGGCACATATTGTGTTTAACCCATGCACTAATGCACTTACCCACCATTCATTATGGGTTACAAGTACTTGGCATGAAAACTATGAAAGCCATCTTTGGAAAAACCAGACGACATCAAGATGACAACAACAAGAGCAAGGAAGCCATCCACCACCGAGAGTTGCTCATAATCAACATTGATCACCTCCTTTGAGCAACTAGTCATTTTGGGACAGCTCACAAATGCACCAGCAAGATGGACTACAAGGAAGAGGTACATACAAAGGAACTACAAACGGCAAGATCTAGCAGTGGCAAAGTAAAGAACTGGACAAACGACCAGGCTACATTGAACGTAACGGACACTACCTCTCAATGTACTACATGGAACAACCACGACAACAATGGTCTGTCAGGGACGACAGACTCAAGAGGGGGGGGAGTGTTGAAGCTCAAGATCAAGGACAAAGCATGGAAGCGCATCAAGGAAGTGGACACACAAGAAGAAGGAGCAAGTAGGGAGCTCCAAGAAGCACCTATCAAATTTTCAGATGAAATCCCTATAAAAATAGTGATTATTATCACTAAAAACCATTGTAAATACCATTTTCCATTTTTGTAGCTCCATTTTGTGCAAGCCAAGGAGTCCTTGAGCTTGAGGAGATTTAGAAGTATCTACCTGCCAATTTTCATATTTTTTAGATCTCGTTTGAGCCCTCTAATAAGCCCTGGAACCTAATTTTTAACTAGGCCGGACACTAGGTCTGAACAGGGCCAAAACTAGTCAAAAACTATAAAAGGAGCTAGAGAGCTCATTTTTTAGGGTAGATTGTTGGTGAATTGAGCTTATGTAAGAGATCTTTTGATTAATGCAAAGAACTCCATTGTTCCTCTCCTTGTTCTTGCCTTGTGTGCGTGTGTGTATGTGTGTGCATGCTTGTGTGCTTCTCACTCACGCACTTGTGCCTTCACTTGCTCATAGTCTTCATACTAGTCCTCACGTCTCCACGGATTGACAATTATGAGGTGAATCTTATCACGTTGGTACTCACCATTGTGCTAGAGTGACACCTAGCATGGTTCCAAGCCATCTTCTTCCCATCTACATGTCCTTGGTTGTTTGTCATATGCATTATTGCTTGAACAATAGCACAAGAAATTAGATGATAAAGCAATGAAATGTATTTTTGTTGGGTAGAGTTCTAAAAGAAAATGATATCATCTGTATGATCCACAAATTAAATGCATTTTGGTTAGCCGCAATGTTGTTTCTGTGGAAGATGCAATTCAAACAGTACTTTCATGCTACAAGGAGACTTCAGTTAGCCCTATTGATGTTTATGACAATTTCTTCCCTCTTTTTAGAGATGAACACTCAACCGTTGGTCTAAATGTGGCAATTTCTCTACCTTTACAGGTTCCACATGATGATGCAGATAATTCCATTTTTTATGCAGATTTACATGATGCACTTGTCGATGAGAGGGTTGATATAGAGGAGGCAAAAACTATGAATAAATGGTTAGTGAAGACTGGTGTAGCTCAGTAATGAGTAGCACCTCCTTTAATGTCAATCCGGGAAGAGGTGAGGATGGTATGATGACCTCGAGCAAGTGAAGGCACAAGTGCGTGAGTGAGAAGCACACTAACATGCACACACATACACACACACGCGCACACACGGCAAGACAAAGAGTGAGAAGCAATGGAGTTCTTAGATTACTTTCAAAAAGCTCTTACAAGTTCATATCAATTACAAGCTAACCTCAAAAATGAGATCTCTAGCTCTATTTATAGTTTTTGACTAGGTTTTGGCCCTGTCTAGACCTAGTGTCCGGCCTAATTAAAAATTAGGTTCCAGGGCCAATTTGGGGGCTTAAACGGAGTCTAAAAAATACGAAAATTGATATGTACGTACTTCTAAGGCTCCTCAAGCTCAAGGACTCCTTGGCTTGCAAAAAATGGAGCTACAAAAATAGGAAATGGTATGTACAATGATTGTTAGTGATAAGAACCACTATTATAAAGATGTTGATTTGGAAAAATTTGAAGGGCCTATCTGCCAGATTTGCGTCGACTGCTTTGTCTACTTAATCCTTCACCTCGCTCTGACTCTCTTCGCTGGCTTCCTTGTCTAGTCAGTCCTTGGGTGCCCATACTGCTCTCAACACCCCCCCCTCTCTCGCGTCTGTCATCCCTGACAAACCCTTGTTGCTGGGAGTGTTGGATGTAATATTCCACAACCTGAGTGGCAAGCTGATGTTCTTGTATGCGTAGTCCTCTGGCCAAGTATGTCATCATATGATCCCAATCAATTGGTCCTGGAATGTCCGGATGTGGCAGACGTAACTGATCTGCATGGATCGCTTGTTCTACTGCAAATAGATGTAGCAAATGGGTGGGTCTGGAAATGAAAATTTTTGAATGATATTCCCAGAATCCCGTAGAGAACATTTCCTCAAATGTCTGCTTGAAGCATGCAGGTAAGTACTTTATTCGTGCATGCCAGGAAAAGATTATAGTGACTGAGGGAGTCTGGCTCATGTCGTAGACTAAATCCTTGTTACCTTGAGAGAATCCAGGGGCAGAGATGTATGGAGCTTGTACCATCCGAAAGGTTTTGAAGACAATGGTCATGAGCTCGAATATTTTCATACACATTTTCGCTGCTATGTCGGGTACATTATTTAGACGTGTAGACCAGTGCCGAATTGTTGATATCATGTAGGCTATGGTTGGGGTCCCTCGAGGTTGATCAAAATATGGATAGTTAACCCAAGCCGAGCATTCTTTATTGTTGCGTACCTTGATCGCAAATGCTTGCCATGATCTGCGACGTACCATTGGGCAATAACATGGATTATACTTGATATACAGTGGCATGGTTGCCCAGGTGCTCATCATCTCAGGGTAATCGGTTAGTAGACGTGCACGCCAATTAGGCTGGAAGATCGAGCCAGCACGCGCATCTGTCGGTAAGTCCTCTGGCTCAAATTGAGTGGCAAATGTGGGCTCCTTCCCTGTATGTCTTTTAACTTCTGCATTATAATCATGTAGCAAGACAAAACAAGGCATGTATTGCGACTCTGATGTTGTGATTAACCGTTGGTGGGATAGGTTCTGAAAGTAAGAAGACCGAAGGACAGTTTCTTCCAGATTTGTGAGAGATTGCATTTGCACGGCAACGTGATCATCATGTGTCTTACCCACTTTCTCGACCCTTTTGACCCAATCTGGAACTTGAATTTCTAAAGTGTCCTGTCCTTCCTCTGTAGTCCGACCACCGGGTGTTGGCATTGGCTCGTACGGCTCTGCATAGCTGTCATCGACGGGGATTTCCACTACTGTTTCAGGTTCTAGTTCTTCATTGAGCGAGGGTGGCCTTTCATATGGTAAGAGGCGTGCTTGGAGTTCTGCCACCTGTTTCCCGAGGGTCTCTACTTCTTCTGTAGAATGTTGCAAGATTATCGGCTCCTATTGAGCTGTGGGGGCACTGGCTATCTATTTCTTTAGGTCTGCACATTCAGTCTCTAACTTTTCATATGACTCCAAGAAATTTGCATGCTCCTCAAGTAAGATACGAATGTCTTCCGATGGGACTGCTCTATACTTGGTAGGGCTAATGGTTGCTCCTGCAGCTCCTTCCATAGCCGCTTCAAAGTTGTCTTGGTTTTGTTGTTGAAGCCTCTTGTTCTCTTCTAGTGCTGCTGCCATATGCTTCCTTAATAGCCCAAGGTTGCGTCTGAGTGTAGCATTAGATATCATTTGCGCTTGGAGCACTGTTTCTAGTTCCTTGACTGCTTGATCATCTACTGTCGATGTCTTTGATTCCAATTTGGAGTGAGCCTGCTGTAAGGTGGTATGCTCGGTTAGGAGCGTTTGGTAATCAGCTTCAAGAGTGTTGACTCTAGCTTGCAGACGCTGAGATTCTGCCTGGAGGGGAGCAGTGCGTTCTTCCAATTGATGGTATTCTTGTTGTAGTTGATGTGCACACTGAAGTAATGGATTGAACGTGCTATTTACATTATGAGATGCAAGGGGAAAAGTTTGAAATGCAGGGGAGGTGGGATTGGGGAGGGGGCAAGTGAATGTTGTGTGTGCCAATGATGTGGTGAGTGGTGAGGTGGGGGGTAGGGGAGGGGAAGAGGGTGGAATTGTGGGGAGAGGTGCTGTGGTGGGTGAAATATCCATTGGGTCAGATAGAGTGGTGTGTACAGGGGCTACCATGTAGGTGGGTATGGTAGGTGAAGTGAGTGTGGTGTTCGTGTAAATTGATGTCGTTGCGAACATCGGGGAAATGTGCCTCTGAAACATTGGAGAGCGGATGAACTGCTCCACAAAGGACGGGTATTGGGGTGGTGAGGTCAGGTTGAAAGAGGTGTAGGGGCCAGATGGGAAGTGAGGGTCATGGAATGGAGGTACCCGTATTGGGGGATAGGCTGGGAAACATAGGGTGCCTTCTGTGGGTGCTGGGTTTCCAACCACACTTGGGATTATGGGATGGCCAGTTATGGGTTCGGAGGATAGAAGGGTTGAAGTGTACAAGGGATTGGTGACGAAAGAGAAGAGGGTGTCTTGTGAGGTGGGTTCTCGAAATGAGAATGATGTGAATGAGGATGGGTTATAAGTGAAGGTAGAGGTGATGACTGTCGTTTCTTCCATGGTGGGAGGTGGTGGTGGGGGTGGAGAAGGTGGTGATGGGGGATGCTGGGGTGAGATGGGTGATGTCTGAATGAAGGTTTCAGCAGAGAGGTCAATGGTGGTGGTGGGGGTAGCTGTGGTTTCAATGGGTACTTCTTGTTCTGTGACGGGTATCCTGATAGTCTTACATGCGCGTGTTCCTGGTAGTCTTACATGCGCGTGGTAATGTGTCAACTCTGCGTTTGTCATACCTCACGGACTGGCGGACTTCTGTGTGGACAGCCTTCGGAACTCCTAAAGATTCTGACACTAATTTGAGGGTGTCAATGAAATGTTGATCCACCCCATCATCTGATAGCATTTCTTGCATCAAAGCTTGACGTGACACAAGAGAGAGTTGATGCCTTTCTTGTATTTCTTTGATTGTGCCGTATAGCCTTTGTAGTTGAGCTGTATATGCTGGTGCACCTACAAGTTCTGGCACTTCTTGTTGCTCATCTTGATGCTCTTGATCATAATCCTCCTCATCTTCCTCCTGTTCTTCATCTTCATCATCCTCTTCATCCACTTCAACTGTGGTGACAGGTAATTGGGAGGTTGTTGCCTGCGTTTGCACATTCTCCACTTGTTGTGCCTCTTCTGCCTCTAGCTCTACATCTTGTAATAATTGTTCAAAGTCTTCATTCGTGAGTTCTTCCAAAGGTGCACCACTGGGAAATTCAAGATCGGTTGGGATGGGAGGGAATATCAAGTTAGGACCATCGGTGCTGCGTCTTGGAAGTCGGAGTGTGAATGGTCGGACTCTTCGGGGTGGAGGGGTGACATCTGGTGTTAGGGTGGCTCCACGTGGTTGAGCACATGGGACTTGGACAGTGCCTCTCATCTTCTTAGAAGGGGGTCCAGTGGATGTCCTGCCTCTAAACTGCTCTACACGATTCCACATTAGGGCTCGTTGAATAGGGATGTCATAAGCCAAACACCTATAAATTATTCTCGTCAGAGCACAGCATCCATATAAAACCTGTTTCGGCGGCCATCGTTTGTGAGCCAGGTGTATCTGATCAATTATCCAGTGGGGTAAGTTGATGGTGAGGCTCTGTGTCTCTGCCAGATACAAACTAAACCAAATCTTTTTGGGCGACATGGTGAATCTATCTTGTGCAGGAAAAGCAAAGTGTTGCATGCACATGCGAAGGTGTATTGCAATATTAGGCGTCATGGACACCATGTCCTTGAGTTTGGTGAGGCTTCGATTCTTCATGTAATCCGGCACGAGGGTTTCCTTCTCTGTAGGAATATGCATTCCGCGCATATCTAGGGCCTCCCTTACCAAGTTGTTGGATAACCTAAACCTTTTGAGCTCATTCCCTTTTGTCAGAGATGGAATCACAAATGAGCTTGCGCCTTTTGGGTTCTTGTTTGGAGTCAAGGTGTTGATGAGATAGTAGCATCGCATGAAGTCAGGCTTTGGGAGCCGTGCACTGAAATATGCATCCAATCCTGCCTTCTCCCATATCGAACGTAGACCTTCTGCATTTTGTAACTTCTCGAATTCTCTTGTAAAGAAATGGTATTTACCTTGCTTCCCATTGAAGTCCAACTCTGATTCCCATAGGTATGTTCCCTCTCCCAAGGGTCCTGCCACTTCACTAAACCAGTGGGAAGCTTTTCCTACGGGCATGGTATGGCCACTGGGAGGGTCCGCTATAGGTATGATTTTGATGGCCTGCAATTCTTCTGGTCTTTCATTTGTCTCAGGCAAAATGGGTAAATTGTCTAAGTCCACCACTTGCTGGCTCGTTTCTGTTTGAGAGCTAGTGTCTTCTGCCTCAGCCATGTTGAAAACTTCGCAGCTGGTTCTGTGAGAATATATGAATAAATGTTAACATTGCAATGGACACAAAAATGACACTGTGTCCCCTGTTACAACATTAACATGAGGTTCGGGAGAGGTTAGGGGGTTAGTAAGTGCTCGGTGCTTGTGTGTGTAGTTAGAAATTGGGTAGACCTAAGAGCTAAGCGGAATGATGTGGTGTGAGAGTGAAGTAGTTAGTAGGTGGACATGGATTTACAATTGGGGTCCGGGGGTTTATTACAAGTTTTAGGTTGCCAAATGCAATGGATAGGTTTTGATTTTGACTTTGTGGAGGCTCTGGGAGTGTGATAGGGTATTTACTTGAAAAATGGGGCTTTTTAGGGACCCATTTACAAGTGATTCTACTTGTGCTCATGGAAGAATACGTGTTATTGCGTGGTGTAAGACTGGGCCTCAGATGTTCGCGTGAGTGAAACATGTTGTACAGGGTTTGGCCTTGGTGTAGCTATTTGAGCCCGCAAGCAAGCCTTAGGCACCCAGATTTGTCGTGATTGTGGGCTGGCCTTCATTGACTTCTTGGGTACCCAAATAGACTTCACTTTCGCAGAAGAATTTATGAAGGACTTCTTATTAGTGTTGTGTTGTTGATTACTAATAAGAGGTTTTGGCTGTGGTGTTGGCCTGGTCGAAACAGGGTGTTCGCCTTTTGCATCCATACTTGTTTCAACGGATGAAACAATCTGCTTTGCTCCTTTTTTTGGCCTCCAGTATAGGTAGTGTTCTGCTTCTTCTGTATTCGATCTTCCTTTGGTTGCTGCATCCCTCTGGCCTTTGGAACAGAAGGGAGTGCCTTCTTATCCTTGACTCCGTTGTTGAGACAATCCTCTTTCTGCATCATACATTTTTGGACAAGAATAGCATTGTCAACTTCATGTGCACCCCTGGAAGGACCAGGAGTTCGTGCCTTACCTAGTTCCTTGAGTGCCTCATTTTCCGATTCAACTGTAATTCGACTATGATTTACCCATACCCAATGCTTCTGCTTGAGCTTCTTCTCGAATTCGTTTTTCTTCTTCTTTGCGTTTCTTAGCAATGTTGAGTCGACATAGCATCTCTTCCGTTAGAGGTTCCTGATATAACTTGACTCTGCACCCGCTTATATAGCTAGGAAGAACATCACCTTCGAGGTTAGCGAGTTGAACTGCTCCACTGGTTGAGATCCTATTAATGATCATGGGTCCGTAGCCTCTTTTCTCTAGTTTTCTTGTGTGTTGTTTTAAAGTGTAGACTAGTACTAGGTCGCCTGCCTTCAAACCTTTATCCTTGACGTGGGCATCAAAGTATACCTTCTGTTGTTTCTTAGCTGCATATATCCCTGTAGCCGCCCTCAGTCTTGTTTCTCCTAATCGTTCTAGGTCGAAGATCCTAGAGGAGAGTTCATGACCTGTCCATTCATGCTCCTGTGCTACTTTCAATGTAGGTATTAAGAAATCCAACGGTAGCACTGCATTTTGGCCAAATATCATCTGAAAGGGGGTGCCTTGGAGCACCGTTTTGTAGGTGACTCGGTATGCCCAAACAGCATGGTGTAGTTGTTTGTCCCAATCAGAGCATTTATTATTCACTAGTTTGGTCAACACATTGCACAGAATCTTGTTTGTGCTTTCGGCTTGCCCATTAGCTTGTGGGTGGTAGGGGGCAGACTTCTTATGAACTACCAAGAATTCTTGGAGCAGCTTTTCAATCACTTCATTCAAGAAGTGAGTGCCCCTATCACTTACTAGCTCTATAGGTAGCCCGTATCTTGTGAATACATTCTCAAACAAGAATTTAGCAGTTGTCTGAGCATCATTCTTTGTCGTGGCTTTTACCTCTACCCACTTTGTTAGATAGTCTGTGGCAACAATGATGTATTCAGCATGTGAACCCTTAGCTGGGGGATTAGTAGGACCAACAAAGTCTATTCCCCACTTAGAGAATGCACGTCCACCCATCATAGGTTTCAGGGGCATCTCATCTTTGCGTATAGGATACTGAGTTCTCTGACAAACATCACACCGTTTCACATAAGTATGTGCATCCATGTGAAGGGTCGGCCACCAGAAGCCTGCAAATAGTATTGCCTTGATCACCCGATCTGGTCCAAAGTGTCCTCCTGCTACACCTTGGTGAGCAGTTTCCAAGATCTTGAGATATTCACTCTCATGGACACATATTCTCAGGTAACCATCTTTACCACGCTTGTATAGATTATCACCAATGAGTGAGTAATCCAGGGCTTCTTGTTCTAAACTTCTTTGTCTAGCCAGTGTCATATCTTGAGGGAATGTTCTCGTCCTCAGGAGGTCTACTAATGGTTCACTCCAATCTGGCACTATGGACACTTGATAAAGAGTGGCATGTTCCACAGGTGGTTTAGTGCAACAGATTGGGCATTCCTTGCACAACTTTTGGACATCAGCCTCCATAGTAGGCCAATGCACCCCGAGTCTCCTTAGTGTCTGTAGAGTTCGTTGCTTTGAGTAGTGTTGCTCTAATGCACCTACATGTGCTAATTGCAACCATTTAGTGTACTCATCCTCTTCCACACAACAAGCCAAGATCCCTTGATTTGTGTGCTTGTACATACTTCCTGCCATGATGTGATACTTTTGGGCTTTTACTACCTCTCTATCCTATGTGTTTATTACTGGGTGGTTAGGCCCGTATGTCAATACTGGCACTAATGGCTTAGCCCACTGCGGCACCACTTCCAAATTAAACAAGTAAGCATCAGGAAGGTCATCTGACACTCCTTGTGGGGCCTCTCCAGATGTGAGCCTCGAAAGATGATCTGCTCTCAAATGAGTTTTCCCTTTCCTTACTACAACCTCGAAATCATATTCCATTAGCAAGAGAAACCATCTTACTAATCTGCCTGTATTGCATGGCTTGTTCACGAGATATAGCAATGCCTGATGGTCAGTAAAAAATTCAAACTTATTTGCAAGCAAATAATGTCTAAACTTTTTAACTGCATATACCATGCCTAATCCTTCTCTTTCCGTAGTGGTATAATTTTGTTCAGCTGCATTCAATTGTCTACTAGCATAGGCAATTGCAAAGTCCATACATGGGCTTTGCAATGACCGCATACATGTGAATGAACCGGCGGTAGTAACCACAATGCCCCATGAAAGCTTGTACTTCCTTGACATTCTTTGGCCTAGCTAACTCTGCTATGGCTCTCACTTTCTCTTCATCAGTGGATATGCCATTCTTTGACACTATGTGTCCTAAAATCTTGCCTTGCCTGACCATAAAAACGCACTTTTCTGGGTTCAAGCAGACCTGATACTCCCTACATTTGTCAAAGATTTGTCTGAGTTCAAGAATATGGGTTTGTCTAATGTTGGAATGAGCACAAAGATCATCAACATAGACTTCTAAGTTCTTCCTCAGGAACTCTTTAAATACATGGCACATCAGCCTCTGGAAGGTAGCTGGTGCATTGGTAAGCCCAAATGGCATTACTCTAAAGGCAAATATGCCCCATTCAGTGGCAAATGCCTTCTTATGCTGATCTTCTGGAGCTATGGCTACTTGATTGTAGCCAGAGAATCCATCCAGGAAGCTGTACACTTCCTTGCCTGCCACTCTTTCTAAGAGATGCTCTGTGATAGGAAGCGGATAGTTATCTCCAATTGTGGCTGCATTAACCTTCTTCAAGTTAATGCACACACGCAGCTTTTCGTTTTTCTTGGGCACCACTACAATGGGGGATACCCACTCAGTGTGCTCAATTTCATAGATAAATCCAGCTTCAACCAGCCTATCTATCTCTTCTTTGATCTTGGCAGCATAATTATCATTATATGTATATGGCTTTTGCTTAGAGGGTTTGGCATCTGAGGTCATGGGGATAGTGTGTGAGCATATGTCAGGGTCCACTCCTTTCAAATCCTTGTAACTCCAAGCGAATACATCTCTGTATTCTCTTAGCAAGGCTATTAGCTCTTGTTCTTCCTCTTCTGTCAGGTCATGGCCTATGTACGTGCATCTCTCCTCTCCTTCTTCCAGAGCTACCACAATTTTCTTGGTGGTTTCTTTGTTATCATAGGCCTCTCCTGATTGTGCATCACCTTTAGGCATTCTGATCATGACTCTCCTGTCATCTATCTCATACTTCTTAAAATTTTTCGGGACCTCAAACAAAGATTCTTCCTCTTCTTGTGTGACTTCTTTCTTCTTCCTTTTCTTTCCTTCTTCCTTAGGGGTTACCTGTGTGGCTAACCTTACATCATTTGTAAGCTCTCCGTGTCTCTGGGGTTGAAATTCCACTTTATAGAAGTATTCTTCATCTGATGCAAAACGTGGGTCCATAATGATTGACTCTAGATCGGAGTCACTTGCATCCTCAAATGCATCAGGGCTAGGTTCACACTCTTCTAACACTGCCTCTCCCATGATTGGGTCTATGGACAAAACTGAAATGTCATAGCCATCCTCATCACAGTGAGGTGTCCATTGTTCTTCATTGATGGCTACATCCATTGTTGCTAGGATTTCTGCCCAGCCGAGGGGTTCAAATTCTTCGTCAGGAAAAACTACAGGCGCATAGGCTGGGTCTTGAATTGATCTATGTGTTTCTTTTGCACCTATCTCTCTGGCTTCTTCTCTCTTCTCTTCTTCTACTGCTACTTTGCACATCCATAAGTGGCTGTCTTCATGCATCCATGAGGATCCTGACCCTATGGAATGCACCGATTTTGTATCATCTTTGGCTCTATGGATGGGATTCCATTGGATAGGAGGGACATCTCTATGAGAGTAATCTTTGAGATTCACTTTGGTCGTGACACCTAAGTGTTGCAAATACAAGGAGTTGGTTCCCCAATCCTGTACCACTTGCAACTGTCGCATAAATGGTCTTCCCAAAATCATCTCATAGGCATGGTTTTTGCTAAAATCACATATAGCAAATGTGTGCTCAAACTCAACACCACATGTGGTGAGAGTTATTCCTTCCAGTAGTCCTAAAGGCCTCTCTATGTGACCATCAGCCATCTGCAATTTCATCCTCGTGGGCCTGAGTGCTGGCTTGCCCCAACGCTTCCATAGGGAAGTGTTAGCAATTGCAACTCCTGCACCAGAGTCGAGAATTGCCTTGGTTGTGTACCCCTGATGGGTAATGGGAAGATAGGTGTTTCCTTCTTCACCTTCACTCATATCTCCTATCTTGTCCAATGGTATTTCGGGCACTGTTCTCTGGGATCCTACCTGGGAACGAGGTTTTGCTATCTCTGGTACTTGTTTGGCTACATGTTTCCATAGCTCTGGCCTTACTTTGAGTAGCTCTTCTAAGGTGAGGTTGCATTGTACTTTAGTGTTTTTCACTACCTCTGTGTTCCTAGGTATGACTGAGTCCTCATTTTGTACCATGACTGTGGGTGCTCTCATACAAGTAGACTTAGCTTCCCATGGGCCTGTGAAGTGGGGTAATTCTTGTAGAGAGTTAGACTCAAAGTCTAATCTTTCTTGAGATTGGGTGCTCTCCTGCTCCTCATAAATGGATGGGATGTCTTGTGGGAATTGGTCATGTGCGTCATCCACAAGTTCAATGGGAGGAGGGACTTCACTTTCTTTAGCCCATTTGTCTTCTTGAATCTCTCGTAGGAATTCTGGTGTAAACCGATTCATAGAAGATGATGTGTCTGGCTCCGTAGAGTTAGGCACATAGGCTTCAGGCACATAGGCTTCCTGGGCAGGAAGACTTGCTCCTTCACTTGCCTTGTCCTTATGTTGAGAGGCGGGTTCCTTTTCTGATTGTGCAATCAGCTTCTCTATTCTTTCTAGCAGTCCATCAAAGTGTAACTGTGTCTTCACTGAACTAGAGATGTTAAATAGGCGACTGGCTTCAAACATGGTCTGAGCCAATTCCACCAGCTTCGCACAAATTTTGGTTCGTTCAAGCTCTAGTTCTGCTCTAGGGTAGCACTTTTCATGATCAGTTACGTTTGGCCCTGCTTGGATTCTCCTGATATGCCTTGAGCATCATGTTTAGGTCCTCGAGAGTGGGATCTGCTAGGACTGATCCTACTCTAGGGGGTGGTGGAATTGTGTGAAGTGGGTTGGAAGGTGGCGGGTCGGACGGAGATGGGAATGGTGGTGGCGGGGTAGTGTGAGAGGGAGGTTGAGATGTGAGTTCAGTTATCCTAGCCTTTGTTTCTCTGAGGCTTTCCTCGAGTTCACTCATCTTTTTTGCCCATTTCCTTTTCATTCTTTCACGACTATCTCTCCAAGCTCTAGTCCTCTTCTTGGTTATGCTCTCCGTTTCACTAGACTCTGGGATCTTTTCCTGGCCTACCCCTTGGTTTTGCTGCAATGCCTGAGCTCTAGTAACCACTTGCACTGGTGTAGTGGAAGTTACACTTCCTGTAGAGTCTACTACTAACCCAATAACGTTGATAGGAGTGATTTTTGGCATAATATTGGGGTTCTTTGGGCAATCTCGTTAGAGATGCTCCTTCCCACAATCTTGGCAAAAGCCTTGAATTGTCACTGACTGGGGTTGTGTAGGTGGAGGTAAGGGACAATCACGAATGAGATGATCTCCCTAACATCTGTAGCATGGTCCTCTAGGGAATGGGGGTCTCACTTGCCTAGGTTGAGGTCTAGAGTTGGGATTTGCGTACATAACATTAGTATACTCTGGCTCCCAACTAGGTTCACTCGGTTCTTCACTGTAGTAGGACTCACCATGTTCAGGAGATTGCATGTAGTAGGCCTGGGGACTATCAACATGCGTAGAATCAAAGCTATGGTCACTGGGATCACTGTCTGAGATTAATGGTGTTACTGGGACTATAGCTCTATTCAGGTTCTCCTCTGCCGCTGCATACTTTACCGGAATTACATTAGCTGGAGCAGGGGGTTGTTGTGCTAACACAGGCTGAGGCCTTTGTTGGTTTTGGTAGGGTTGGTAGGTTTGTTGAGGCCTAGCATACTGTTGTGGTGGGTATTGACTCTGGTATCTACCTTGTTGAGGGTATGGTTGTGGGTACGTCTGCCTAACAGCTTGCTTATTGTAGGGGCAATCTTGCGCGGTGTGGTTGGTGTACCGCCGTTCTATGGTGCAGTACTGGCTACTAGGATTTACTTGGGGTTGAGCCATAATGGGACATACATTTGCCATGTGGTCGCCTCCACATGTATAGCATCTTTTCACAGGGGCAAATCTTGGGATCTGTTTGCTAGTGACACCTAATTTCTAAGCTACTTTCTCTGCAAGTTCCTCAATTGATGTGGATTGCGTGGAAGAGAGGCTAGAGGCACTATCTGAATCTTTGTATATCTTGGAAAGCTCTAACTCCTCCCCTAGGTTATCCTCGATGTCAATGCACATGCGTACACACTCTTCAATGGTCATAGGGTCCTTCAAGTACACATATGACCTCAATTTGGTACTTAGCAATCCATCCAGGAACAGAGCCACTTGTTTGGCAGGTGTGGGTAACTCAAGGACAGGGCATCTCTCCAGGTATTGCCTAAATCTT
This sequence comes from Ceratopteris richardii, assembly GCA_020310875.1. NCBI lineage: Eukaryota > Viridiplantae > Streptophyta > Polypodiopsida > Polypodiales > Pteridaceae > Ceratopteris > Ceratopteris richardii. Next base: position 52,101,437 of record CM035423.1, read on the forward strand.
CTTCCTGCAAGTCTCACAGTCTCTTGAGGGGTCTGCTTGAAGCTATGTATCAATGAGGAGGTATTATGCCTTATGCCACTTTTAGAGAATTCAGTGATGAAAGCCTCTAGGAGTTGGTCTATACTCCTGAACTGCCTCTCGTTAAGTGGCTGAAACCATGTCAGGGCAGTGTTCCTAAGGGTTAGACCAAAGGCATTGTATTGCGTGAACAGATCTTCAACTTGTTCAGCTCTCAAGACTTGCCTAAACTCAGCCACATGATCGTATGGATCTCCAGTGCCATCAAAGTAGTTCCTCATGGACTTGACTAGCTGAGTCGGTCTCAAAGTCCTTGTGTACTCTCTAGGTCGTGGTAGAGGGAACTCATCCGCATTTCTTTGATTCCTGGGAGCTCTAAGTACCTTAGGTTCTACTCTGTTTGTTTCCGTCCTCATTATTTCTCTGCCCCTTGGGTTGGCAAAGCTTACTTCTGGCCTATCTCTACTTCTGTCTCTTTGAGTTCCATGAGCTTGGGATGTTCCAGCTCTAGGGTGACCATAGGACACATTCGATCTTGGTTGGGGGAAAACGAATTCACCCTTCCAAGTGTAAGCATGTCGGTCATGTTCTGTAACCACAAAGATCCTCTCTGAAGCGTGATCTAAGTAGATCACTCTGACTGGGCTATCCGGATCTTTGAACTCATAGATCATGATTGTTCCTATATCAATTGGCCGCTCAGATTTATACCTCCAAAAGGCTTCGTCAGTCTCTCGGTTCAGAAGCAGATCTATACTCTTGTTGTCCTGGGGAACCCAATCTGGTGTGACAATCCTAGTGAGAACCGATTTGCCTCGGGGGGTCCTCGGTTGTACACCCATGTTTCCCTGCTCCAGGTCACCTAAGTCCGATTCTGGGACTACATTCCCGAGTTCATCAATCCTTTTTGGATGACTGGTGGCTACATATATTGTCCCTTCCTTGTCTATGTATGCTCCGTTTTCAAACTTGACAGCCGGGCGCTCTAGTCCAATGGATTGGTCAGGGTTTTTAATCTGGACCACGGATCTTCCTAGGCCGTCCTCATAGATGCTAGCACCTAATCGGTTGTTCCTAAGGTATTCCAATTGCATCTTGTAGGGGCCTTCCACCCTATACAGATATGGCACTCCTGAATTTCCTATAGGTCTGTCCATCCCTTGAGACATCTCTGATTCACTGGTCTCAGAGCTAGGGTAGTATGAGTGGTGGCTCAACTGCTGGGCACAAGACCTAGTAGTGTGGTTGACACTAGCCTCTGAAGACCTAAGACTTTGTCTATCTCTCCCTAGATGTCGCCCTGATCTAAGGTTCATAAGCCTAATTGAATAGCCCAAATATGCCCAAGTACAACCTCGTTGCTGAAATCTTTTGTATCAGTCACTTGATTCTTTTTAGTGGTTACCGTGTTTATGCTCTTGTCAGAAATCACGTCGTCAGGAATATTTGAGTTAATTTTTTCACTGTAAGTTGATCGTTCCACGTTAGATTCTTTCCTTTAAGGTCATCGCATCACAAAGAAATTATGTTTAATCTTGAACTTGAGTGCATAGGTAGTCTTCAACTTGATTGATGCCTATCGTTGCCCTGACTTACTCCTAGCACTAGTCGTTCTTAGCCTAAGCTAGGAATTGATAGAGGGTGTTGAGGATTTTCCAACCTTGAGTTTCCTTCTTTGTGTTGTTACCCTAGTGTGCCCAGGACGCGTGTTCCCAAGCTTGCACTTACTCTTGCTTAGAATGCCCTCAAGTGCTCTTGCTGGACCTGTAAAAGTCCCACGGTTAGCTCAAGACTTAGATTCAAATGACACAATAGACCACTTTCATGCATGTAACTCACAGACCCAATTATCCTTTGCTTTTATGGAAAACAATCCCAAGGATCCCTCAGTTTTCCTACCTCGGGGTATGGTCAACTTCAAAAAACCCTATCTAATAATTCCCACGAGCTTTCCAACAAAACAAGAATCACTGCAAACGGATTTCGTATGAGGAAGTTATGTCAGTTCAGGCTTCAGGGATTAAAACAGGGTTCAAACAGGCCAACAAACAAACAGGTTTTCCCCTAATGATTTACTTATAGCCTCCTTATATGACCTACAGCCCAATATTTATGCCCAAAATTGGCCAAAATCCTCAAATTAAAAAAACCCTAAAAAATTGGCCAAAATTGGCTGTCAATCGTGATCGACTGGGCTGTCAATCGCGATGGACTCTCATGTCAATCGCGATGGACTGGTGTCAATCGCGATGGACTGGTGTCGATCGCGATGGACTGGTGTCGATCGCGATGGACTGGTGTCAATCGCGATGGACTGGTGTCAGTCGCGATGGACTGGTGTCAGTCACGATGGACTGGTGTCAGTCACGATGGACAGGTATCAATCGCAATGGACAGGTATCCGTCGCGATGGACAAGAATCTCGGCGAAAGGGGGTGTCAATCGCAATTTTTCTGTCGGTCGCGATGGACAGGGGTGTCCGTCGCGATGGACACATGTCCGTCGGGGTCTGTCAATCGCGATGGACTGGCTGTCCGTCGCGATGGACAGTGTCAATCGCGATTGACTGAAAAAATGCAAATTTTCCAAAAATTCTTGTGAATTTGTGATGTGCAAGGTCTCTAGTCTACTGTGGTGCACTTAATTTTACCAATAGATGAAATTTTCTGTCAATCGCGATGGACAGAAGCTTGCGACACAGAGACAGTTCTGCACATTTTCGTACCTACGCGACGTGCTGGAGATGATGGGATGGCCAATACCTGCAAGCAAACTCAAAAAACATGCAAAAACAGTGCACACAAGATCGCTCTCTCGCTCTCTCTCACAAGTGAAATGAGGGAAATGAAAGGGGGAAGGAGATATAGTCAAAAACTGAAATTTTTGCGATGATGGAGATGGAGGTGGAAGATGATGGGGATGATGATGGTGAAGATGATGATGAAGTAAGGACGAGAAAATTAAGGAAAAGTAAAGAAATTACCTACAACGCCAACGTCACAACTCTACATCTTACCATCACACGCTCGTCCTCAAAGCTCGATCCCCGGCAACGGCGCCAAAATTTGGTGTAGCTCAGTAATGAGTAGCACCTCCTTTAATGTCAATCCGGGAAGACGTGAGGATGGTATGATGACCTCGAGCAAGTGAAGGCACAAGTGCGTGAGTGAGAAGCACACTAACATGCACACACATACACACACACACGCACACACGGCAAGACAAAGAGTGAGAAGCAATGGAGTTCTTAGATTACTTTCAAAAAGCTCTTACAAGTTCATATCAATTACAAGCTAACCTCAAAAATGAGCTCTCTTGACTAGGTTTTGGCCCTGTCCAGACCTAGTGTCCGGCATAGTTAAAAATTAGGTTCCAGGGCCAATTCGGGGGCTTAAACGGAGTCTAAAAAATACGAAAATTGATATGTAGGTACTTCTAAGGCTCCTCAAGCTCAAGGACTCCTTGGCTTGCACAAAATGGAGCTACAAAATAGGAAATGGTATGTACAATGATTGTTAGTGATAAGAACCACTATTATAAAGATGTTGATTTGGAAAAATTTGAAGGGCCTATCTGCCAGATTTGCGTCGACTGCTTTGTCTACTTAATCCTTCACCTCGCTCTGACTCTCTCCGCTGGCTTCCTTGTCTAGTCAGTCCTTGGGTGCCCATACTGCTCTCAACAAAGACTTTGACAGATAGCAATTTAGATGCACCTCTCTCATATCATATTTTTTTAGGCTCTCATAGTGCTTCCTTTGCATGAGATTGCTATGCAATGGCTTCCTCTAGTCTTTGTTATGAGAATGGGCCCGTTTCTTTTGATGAAGCATGAAATTTAAAAAATTGGATGGTTGTTATCCAATCATACTATGATGCTTTTACGAAGAATGGTACGTGATCTTTATGTGATTTGTCTCCAAGAAAAAGGCCATTGGCACTAAATGGGTATACAAGTTGAAACATAAGCTGGATGGAATAGTTGATAGGTATAAGGCTAGGCTTGTTGCAAAAGGTTTACGCTCAAGAGTGAGGCATTGATTTTGATGAGACCTTTTCTCCCACATGCCGAATGACCACCATTAATAGAATTTGGGCATTTGAAGCTCATCATGCTTGAAATGTGTATTAGTTGGACATTAAAGCTGCATTTTTGAATGGTGAACTACATGAAGAAGTGTATGTATTTGGGCCCCATGGTTTTGTGCACAAAGAGCATGAAAACAAAGTGTCTAGGTTGAAAAGGGATAATATGATTTGACGCTAGAACCACATGTTTGGTATGAAAAGATACATGCCTATTTGATTGTGCATGGTTTGAGGGTAGTCCAACTAAGAGCACTTATACTTAAAGCATGTGATGGTTTACTTTTGATCATTGTAGTATATGTTGATGATATGCTACTCATTGGTCCTAATGGGAAATGTATTGTTGAGCTCAAGGCTAACCTTTTGAGATGTGAGATTTGGGTCATTTGCACCATTATTTGGGCATTCAGTTTATGCAAGTTGATGTGGGAATAGCTTTGTTTCAAACAAAATATATTGGCACATTGTAGCATTTTGGTCTTGAAGATTGCAAACCTATTGCGAATCCTATGGAAATAGATTCACAATTGAGTCTTCACGATGTTAAGAATGCATTTGATGTTGTTCTCTATCAGCAAGTTATTGAATACTTGTTTTACTTAGGCATAATGTAACCTTATATTCTATGTGTTGTCACTCAAATGAGCAAGTTTATGCATTGCCAAGGTATGGAACATTGGTAGGTGGTTAAGTGCATTTTTTACTACTTGGGTGGTACCTAGCTACATTTTATCCCAATGGGGGATCACTAGTGCGAGATTTATATGCCTTTTTTGACTCAAGCTGGCTAGTTGCTATGACATTGTGTTTCCACTAATGGTTTTTGCCTCATGCTTGGTAGCTCATGCATATATTGGGTGAGAAAGAAACATGCTGTTGTGGCTACTTCTAGTTGTGAGGTTGAGTATAGGGTACCTTTCACAACAACTGTTGAGTGTGTGTGGCTTAGATACCTTTTGGCTGATTTGGGTGTTCACTAGTCTTTTGCCACCAACATCTTCATTGACAGTGAGAGTGCATTGGCAATTGTAAGGAACCCTATGTTCCATGCTAGTGCTAAGCACATTGAGGTGCACTATCATTATGTCATGGAGAGGATCTCTTTTGGAGAGATAAATTTGGCGTATGTGCCCACATAGGATAATTTTGCATACCTTTTTACAAAGGCTATACCTAGGCAAAAGTTTGAAGCTTTCTACAAAGCTTTGGGCTTACTTCCTTTTGTGGATTGATCTCTTTCCACATAGCTTAACTACCAATTTCTTGTTCACTCCCAACAAGGATTTTTTGATATACTTTAGTATTGATGTCTATGAACACACTTAGGACCACCAGGGAACCTTTTTCCCTCGTTAGGAGGTTTTGTTCCATTGGTTTGTATATACTCCTATAAGCCTAAGAGGATCATTGATCTTTTGTACAATCACTTTGTAATACATTATGTATATCAAGATCAACCCACGAGATTGATTCGTGCCTCTTCCCTTTCTTTCCAAAGAAAGATCCCCCCATTCCTCTGTGGGTTTCCATCGTTTTCTCATATTGCAACCACATGTAGCCTTTCCAAAATAAAACACAAACCTTCACATGATTTCCAAATTCCTTATGCCCTATCACCTACACATAAATATGTGTTATCATTTCCCTCCATATGAAAGGCCAAATGGCCATTGGACACTTTTTGTATATGTCCTTTAATAAAACATATCGTGCCATAGTCAATCACAGACTGCAAGTTCGACCACATTTGCAACACCTACGAAATCTATCTTTGTGCTCCCTACATACTTTAATTTTTGTGTATTTTGTAGCCTTTGTTAGAAGTAGCTTGGCCTAGAGCTTGGTTTTCTACCATGAGGGTATAATAGAGGATTTTTCCAGAAGGAGATTTTAGCATGGTGCATTTTCATCAAAATACTTCACTAGTATTTTGATGTGCTTGGCCTATAGCTCAGTTTTCGACCCTGAGGGTATAATAGTGGAGTATTGTGTGCTTGGCCTAGAGCTTAGATTTCTACATGGAGGGTATAATAGTGGAGTTCTCCATAAGGATATTTTAGCATGGTTCATTTCCATCAAAATACTTCACTAATAGTAGATCATTTTGAGGTAAAATATTTGTTCCTTTTGTGCAAGCGAACCTAGCACCCGCACACCCACCCAAGGCTTATGAGCAAGGCGGCGACCAAGGCATAGACCTTGGCATACCTTGTCATTGGAGTCACCAAATTCACCGTTGGTGCCATTGGCTACGTGCAAGGGAGGACCTCAACGATCAAGGAAGAGGGAGGCTCGAGGCACTTCTCGAGAGGTCACCCATCCCAGTTTGTTCCTCTGAGAAAATGCTTAACTCACAAGCTCTCTTGCCATCAAGGTACACTCCTGTGGTGTCTTAAGAAGGGGAAAGACTAAGGTTAACATTACCTTGAACATGTTTTGGTCCATCAAAGCTGAATTCTTTGCTTTCAAAGCCTGTTTTGAAGCATTTTTGGGGTGATTCTTGAAGCCATTTTAGAGTACTTTTGTGCATAGTTCTCTTTACACAAGTTCAAGAACATCAACAAAAGTTCTCTTTGTACTTCTTTGACAATGAATATTCACCGTTGTGGCTGTGTTTTTCAGCCACACTAGTAAATCTGCAAATTTCTTGAAAGGTTTTAATTGTCGTGTGAGAAGCCATTGCAAGTTTATACAAGGTTTTGATCCGAAAGAATAGAATTGAAAGACACTTGCAGGTGTTTTTGGCTAGTGTTTAGGCTATGATTTTAACCTTTAAATGCCACTTTATTGTATATATTGAGCACATATGCACTATGTACACTTCTCTGGATATCGCTTATGTATGTCCATGTGGTCATTCATATAGTGGTTATGTTCTTGCATAAAGCTGTTGATGTTGATAAAGAGGGTTGTGGTGAGGTTTTCTTAAGTGGGACACACCCGCATGTCAAGTTCTCTTTGTTGATGTAAGTGGAAGACTTACCTAGCCTCACCATAGGAGATGTATGCTAGTTGTTCATAGGTGATCGATAAGCCAAGTTGGATTCTTTAGGTTAACTGATTATATCCAATGGAGTCAGTGATTGCCTATGTAGGTCTACATGTTAGTATTTGCAATTTTATGATACACTTATTGGAGAGGAGACTTTGGAAAAAAATTTGTAGAGGAGACTTTGGAAACTTTTTTCTAGATTTTTTGTTTTATCAACTATACAGTGGTTGAGTTACTCCTTGATACACTTATTGGTGTGCCTACATATATTCTCACATAATCCTTTTTGGTTGGTCATTACTGTTCATTAATCCATTTGTCTAGGGAGACTCTGTTAATTTCCTTCAATTTGAGACTTGGTCATCCTTTTTGAGCCTTAATGGTGGTTGGACTCCCTAGCTCCTTTATTATTCTAGTGAGTCCTTGATCATCATGGCGTCAAAGATCTCAAGCACAAAAGGCAGATCAAGGTCTAGTCCAAATGTTCCTAGAAGGAGCTATAACTTGCAAGGCAAAGACCATTTTGAGATCCAAAAATTTGATGGCACAAAATTTGCTCTATGGAAGAATCACATTAAAGATGCGCTGATTCAAAGGAGGCAATGGAAGCCAGTAAATGAAATCTCAAAGAATATCATGAGGAAGGAGATAAGGAAGAGAGCTCACACACACACTCTCACAATCAAAGAGAAGCACACACTTAGATTGAGGCAAGGAAGAATGATCGTCTTCTTCTTCTATTACATAAAAAGGAATGTACAAGAATGACATAAAAACAAGAATACAACTACTACAATATATAAAGACCAGTACATAAGGAAAAACCTAATGTTTGCAAATGAGTGAGCTAAAAAGAAATAAATGTGCCATCAGTCTCCGTAGATAAATATAATAAAGCTCAATGAAGTGTCCCTAACATATATCGGCGTGACCACTATACATGTCGGCGAAATGAAAAAGTGATATGTGTCATCTTGGATCATCACATGTTGAGCTTGATATCTCAACACTCCCCCTCAAGCTCAATGCCATGTCCTCTAATCCAAGCATCTTCCAAAACTTCTTCAGCTTCTTTGCTCTAAGTGCTTTAGTGAAAATATCAGCAACCTGCTCATCTGTTCTCACATAAAGAAGATCAATATCATCTGCTAATGCATTCTCTCTGATGAAGTGATAATGTACCTCAATATGCTTTCTTCTAGCATGAAAAACAGGGTTTCATGCTAACTATATGCTGCTAAGATTATCACAATAGATGGTGATAGGCTTTTGCACTTCCACATCTAAATCTCCAAGTAATCTCTAGCCATGATGCCTCACATGCTGCCATTGCAACACCTCTATAATCAGACTCTATACTCAACAAAGCAATAGTGGGTTGCTTCTAGCTACTCCATGTAATAGCTGCATCTCCAAGTGAGAATAGAAAGCCACTAGTAGATCTTCTATCTAGAGTACTACTAGCCCAATCTGCATCAGTGTATCCATGAAACTACAAATCTACACCAGCTTCATAAAATAATGCATAATCCAAAGAAGCACTCACATAACATAGAGTGCACCTCAGAGAATCCAAATGTGGCTTCTTAGGAACCTGTATAAATTGACTTTCAAGTCCAACAGTGTAGCTTAGATAAGGCTTCATAAGTTTGAGATATATCAAACTTCCCAAAATTTCTCTATACATAGTAGCATTTTCCAATGCTTCACCAGATGTAGTATCTAACTTCAAATTCTCATCTAATGGCATAGAAATCGGCTTACAATCAGGCATACCATACTTTTGCAGCATATTCAAGGCATATTGCCTTTGCGACATCCATATACCTATTTCTGTATGTATAAACTCAATGCCCAAGACATAGTTCATGTCAAATTCCTACATAAGAAGTTGCTTTACCTGTTTGATGCTTTCTTCATTATTCAACACCTACAATCTAGTCATCAACATATATAGCCACAATTGTGATGCCATCATCACCCTTGCATATAGTGAATGATCTGCATCACACATAGAAAATCCAATGGTGTTCAAGTAATCAGCAATCGTTGCATGCCATCCACGAGGCGCTTGCTTCAACCCATACAAAGCCTTTTGCAACCTACAAACATATTTTGGATGCTTTGAATCTTCATATCCTTGTGGCTAGTCCATGTATACTTCTTCGTATAACTCACCATGTAGAAAAGCATCCTTCACATCCATGTGATGCAATGTCCATCCTTTTGTTGTAGCTAATGCAACAAGTGTTCTGACAGTAGACATTTTAGCTATAGGGTTGAATGTTTCCTCATAATCAATGCCATAAGTTTGTGCATATCCTTTTGCTACCAAACGTGCTTTATACCTACTTATGCTACCATCAGCATTGTGCTTTACCTTGTAAACCCACTTGCAGCCTATGGGTTTCTTTCCTTGTGGTAATGGAACCAGCTTCCATGTATTGTTTCCAAAAAGTGTAGCCATCTCCTCATCCATAGCTTTTTCCCAATCTGCATTTCCAATTGCATCTCCAAAACAAGAAGATTCAGCATCTTGTATTACCTTTGTCATGTAGGCCCAATGATGAGCCATGTAACTATCATATATCAATCATTGCACTAAATTTTGTATCCTCCCAGATCTTCTTGGTCCTAGGTCACTTTTCCTCATATCATCTACATGTGTCTTTCTTACTTCTAGAGTCTTTAGAGAGTGCAATCCAAGTTCCTCATCAAGACTCTTTTCTAAACTACTTGAATCTCCATCAGTCTTCAAAACCTGCACATGTTTTATGACCATCAGAAAGCTTCTCTTTACCTTTCTTGGATGTATTTGATGAATTTTCTGGACTAAAATTTCCACGCAATCTTCCACTCCATGGATTTGAGTTGGAACTATTGCTTGGTGTTGCATCCGGTCCACTCAAAGCTTGAGATTTTGCACTTGCTTTTTCAGCATTTTCTTTGCCATTTGTTTCAAGATTTAGTCCTTCTTTGGCATCTGCATAGCAGCTTGGCATTTCATCAAATACCACATCTCTGTTCACCTTCGCCTATCGTGTGAGTGGGTTATAACATTTATATCCCTTTTGCTCAAGGGAGTATCCAATGAAGACACACTTTTTTGCTTTTGGATCAAGCTTCATCCTCAATTCATCTCGAACATGCACATATGCAATACAACCAAAAACGTTCAGATGTAATAAGTCTAGAATTTTACTTGTAAACTTCTCTTCAAGTGTAACTTGATGTAGAGTAGTAGTCGGAGTTATGTTCATGATGTATACAGCAGTATGAACACCTTCTGCCCAATAACAATGAGGCATATTCTTCTCAACCATCAAGGATCTTGCTATTTCTGCATATGTCTATTTTTGCGTTCAGCAATGCCATTATGTTGTAGTGTGTACCTGTATGAAAACTGACACCAAATTCCATGATCTCTTAGAAAATTGCTCAACTCATTTGACATGTATTCACCTTCTCCATTAGATCTCAATGTCTGAAAATACTTCCCTGTATACTTTTCCACCATAGCTTTAAAAATCTGGAAGTGAGTGAACACCTCACTCTTCTCTTTCATGAAATATATCCACACTTTTCGTGTATGGCCATCAATGAAAGTAACATAAAACCTGCAACTGCCCATAGATAGAGTCTTTCCACAACCCTAAACATTTGTACGTACTATTTCTAGGATGTTCTTACTAACATGCTTGTCATGTGGAAATGATGCTCTTGATTGTTTTCCAAATTGACATGTTGCATGTACCTTTTGCATCTTTACAACCTTGAAATTGGTAGTCCATGGACAATCTCCTTTGACTACATCAATTTGAGCCTTAGCAAGTTTGCATGTCCAATCCGTTTGTGCCAAATCTCTATATTAGCAATGACTCCTACACCTTTTGCAAGCCTGGTTACATTCTGTAGTTCAATGATGAGTAGCACCTCCTTTAATGTCAATCCGGGAAGATGTGAGGATGGTATGAAGACCTCGAGCAAGTGGCGGCACAAGTGCATGAGTGAGAAGCACACAAGCATGCACACACATACACACACACGCGCACGCACGGCAAGACAAAGAGAGAGAATCAATGGAGTTCTTCGATTACTCTTCAAAAAGCTCTTACAAGTTTGTTTCTATTGCAATCTAACCTCAAAAATGAGCTCTCTAGCTCCTTTTATAGTTTTTGACTAGCTTTGGCCCTGTTCAGACCTAATGTCCGGCCTAGTTAAAAATTAGGTTCCAGGGCTTATTTGAGGGCTCAAACGAGATCTAAAAAATATGAAAATTGGTACGATGGTACTTCTAATACTCCTCAAGCTTGAGGACTCCTCGGCTTGAACAAAATGGAGTTACTAAAAATAGATAATGGTATTTACAATGGTTTTTAGTGATGAAAATCACTATTTTTGTAGGGGATTCTTCTGAAAATTTGACATACACTTCTTGGAGCTCCCTACTTGCTCCCTTTCCTTGTGTGTCCACCTTTTGATGTGCTTCCATGCTTTGTCCTTGACTTTGAGCTTCAACACTCCCCCCCCTCTCGAGTTTGTCGTCCCTGACAGACCCTTGTTGGAAGGGCTGTTCTATGTAGTGCTTTGAGAGGTGGTGTCCATCCGTTGTATGAGCTGGTTCCTTGGATTCCATCAAGAATGTGTCATTGTGAGCTTTCAAAACTGCAAGTTGCTCAAAAGAGGTTGTCAAGAGTGATTTGGAGCAACTACTGGCTTCAATTTGCTTCCGAGATATGGATGTTGTTCCCATGACGTCCGCTAACTCTTCCCAAGATGATGTTGAGAGCAGTCATGCCAACTACTCATAGCCCATAATGAATGATGGGTAAGTGTGTTCGTGCCTGGGTTGAAAAAAGTATGTGCCTTGTGCAAGGCCTGGTAATGTAGCCCTACGCATACTTACTTGGAAAATGCATTGGAAGAAGTATGGTGCAAAAATTGCGGGTCTTGAGCTAAGTGCTCAAGGGTATGCTGACGAAGAGGTTTCCTAAACTATCATGGTTATGGTGTTTCCATAGTAAAGATACTTACCATGGAGAAGGTTGATGGATGTTTGTCTCTTCGTGTTGTACACTCGGCCTTTGGGATGGAACATTGTTGATGAATGTCCATGTTGATTGTCCACTGATGAGATCTTTTGAGTGGTGGATCCTCTCTCCTCATATGCAAGAGTCTTCTCCTCCAGAACTACCTTTTGCAGATATCTCCTTGGATGCTCTGGTATATGAAGTAGTTAAGCATCACTCAAGTTGCGGACCTTCAAGCTCTTCATTCCCGATAAGGCAGCAATAATCTCACTGCTGGCCGAGACACACTTCTATCCAAATTGATAAATGCCTAGTAATCAACAGTTCCACCTTCAACTAAGCATGACTCATTCATGTTTCATAAGCCAAACCTGGGAACAAGCTCTCTCCCGCTTTTCTTTCTCCCCCTCTTTTTTTTTTTTTTTTTTTTTTTGAGGAAAAGGATATCACAAAACAAGAACACAAAAGTTAGTATCAATAGAAATATTTGACATATGTCACTGTGCTCTTGTGCGTGGGATTCTCAAGTGTGTCTATGCACGGCCGTGTAATGTGGCCCTATATTAATGCATACTTTGGAAATGCATGACCTGAATGGTGCAAAGGACAGGGTTGTGCAAGGAGCACATGGTTGTTGCTCGTTCGAGGCTTTTGATGTCATTTGTGGAGGTTGATGCCGACCTTGGTGGAGGTATCCATTGAGTCTCGAACTGATGTGACCCTCCTTATTGGAGTCCATTTTAGAACATCATTTGGCACTGTAGAGGTCACTTCAGGCGTCTTTCTCTTTGGATGCTTTCTGAACTGTGGTATCTAGTGTGGTTGACGCTTTGGTTCGGTGGAGACTACTTGCACTTTTGGCTTCCAAACCCATATCCTTTTTGCATGTCTTCTTACTAATGTTGAAGAGCTGATTTGATCTTCCTTTGGTCTCTGTACGTGGTTCTTACCCTTTTCTCTTTTTGGCTTCTTTGTTGAAACCTTCTGCATGTGGGAGAACAAAGGTTGTTGTGGATGTAGGAGCTTCTTAGGTACCCACATCTGTAATTGCCCTTGTTGAGCTGCAGCTAACTTCTTAGGCACCCAAACTTGTTGGATACCTTGTGATTGAGCTTGTCTGAGCTGCTTCCTTCGTCTTCTGGCCTGATTGGTTTGCATGGATGGAATTTGTGGGGGCAAGGTTGGTGGTTGCTCTCCTTTGCTTACCCATATCTGCTTCATCGGTTGAGTTGTTCTGCTTCGCGCGTTTTTTTGGTCTCTCGTCCGGGGAGTCTTTAGTGATTGATGTGCCCTTAGTTGCTGCCTCCTTCTGGCCCTTGGAAAAGGAGGGAGTTCCTTTGCATCTCTGACTCCTTTTTTGCGAATATCATTCCTCTGCAACACATAGTTTTGGACAAGAACAACATGGTCATCTTCATGTGTATTCCTGGAAGGACCAGGAGTCTGTGCCTTTCCTAGTTCCTTGAGTGCTCCATTATCTAACTCCACTGTAATTCGACTATGATTGACCCAAATCTGAAGAAGTCCACTTCTTAAGTTTAAGTTGACTGCTTGGTCATAGATCCAATCTTGCCCCAAGACAAGAGGTTCAGTGAGATCCTCGTCTTGACACACTAGTACTTTAACTGTTATAGCCTCATCATGAATATAGAGGGGAAGTTCCACCTCGCCCATGCAAGGGGTTTCCACGCCTCCCAATCCTATGAGATACGCTTCCACAGGATTGACAGTTAACTGCAACTCTTGACAGTAAGACAATTTAACAGCACTAGTGGCTGCACCTGAGTCAATCAAGGCTCTTACGGTCCTTGCACTCTTTCCTTGTCCTATATCTAGGGTTATGAAAGGTCGTCGATCAATTATCCTATGCGAGCTTGTCCCTGCAACTTCACACATGGCCATAGGATATCCTTGATCTGCACAGTCATTTGTTCTAGGCTGATCTCTACCTTGCCTTCGTAATTTCATCCTTCTGATGCGTTCTAAAGCTTCTGCTTGAGCTTCTTCTCGAATTCGCTTTTCTTCCTCTTTGCGTTTTTTAGCAGTGTTGAGTCGGCTGAGCATTTCCTCCGTGAGGGGTTCCTGATACAACTTGACTCTGCAACCGCTAATATAGTTTGGGAGAACATCACCCTCTAACGTGGCTAATTGTACTGCTCCACTCGTGGAGATCCTATTGATGATCATAGGTCCGTAGCCTCTTTTTTCTAGCTTCCTCGCGTGTTGTTTCAGTGTATAGACTAAGACTAGATCTCCTGCTTTCAAGCCTTTATCCTTCACATGGGCATCAAAGTATGCCTTCTGTCTCTTCTTAGCTGCATATATTCCTGCAGCTTCTCTCAGTCTTGTTTCTCCTAATCGTTCAAGGTCAAAGATCCTAGAGGAGAGTTCATGACCTGTCCATTCATGCTCTTGTGCCACTCTCAATGTAGGAATCAAGAAGTCCAAGGGTAGCACAGCGTTTTGGCCAAATACCATCTGAAAGGGGGTGGCTTGGAGTACCGTTTTGTAGGCAACTCGATATGCCCAAACAGCATGGTGTAACTGTTTGTCCCAATCAGAGCGTTTTGTGTTCACTAATTTTGTCAGTACATTGCATAAGATCTTATTAGTGCTCTCAGCTTGTCCATTAGCTTGAGGGTGATAGGGGGCAGACTTCTTGTGTATTACCAAGAATTCTTGGAGTAGATTTTCAATCACTTCGTTCAAGAAATGAGTGCCTCTATCACTTACAAGCTCTATCGGTAGCCCATATCTCGTGAATACATTCTCAAACAAGCTAGAGTCATGTCTGGAGGGAATGTGTTTGTCCTCAAGAATGATACTAGAGGTTCACTCCAATCTGGCACAATGGATACTTGATAGAGAGTGGCATGTTCCACAGGTGGTTTAGTGCAACAGATTGGGCATTCCTTGCACAACTTTTGGACATCCGCTTCCATAGTTGGCCAATGCACTCCGAATCTCTTTAGAGTCTGTAAAGTTCGTTGCTTTGAATGGTGTTGCTCTAACGCACCTACATGTGCTAATTGCAACCATTTAGCGTACTCATCCTCTTCTACGCAACAAGCCAAGATCCCTTGATCTGTGTGCTTGTACATGCTTCCTGCCATGATGTGGTACTTTTGGGCTTTTACAACCTCTCTATTCCGTGTGTTTATCACTGGATGATTAGGCCCGTATGTCAATACTGGTACCAATGGCTTAGCCCACTGCGGCACCACTTCCAGATTAAACAAGTAAGCATCAGGAAGGTCATCTGATACTCCTTGTGGGGCTTCTCCCGATGTGAGCCTAGAAAGATGATCAGCTCTCAAATGGGTCCTCCCTTTTCTTACCACAACCTCAAAATCATATTCCATTAGCAAGAGAAACCATCTTACTAATCTTCCTCTATTGCATGGCTTGTTTACGAGATATAACAATGCCTGATGATCAGTAAAAAATTTAAACTTATTTGCAAGCAAATAGTGTCTAAATTTCTTAACTGCATATACCATGCCTAAGCCTTCTCGCTCTGTAGTGGTGTAATTCCGTTCAGCCGCATTCAACTGTCTACTGGCATAGGCAATTGGAAGATCCATATTACCTTCACCAGTAGGTTGTGCAAGCACACATCCAATAGCATAATTGGATGCATCAACATGAACATGGAATGGCTTATTCCAATCTGGTGTGGTCAAGATTGGTGCTGAACATAATCTTCGTTTAAGCTCCTGGAAGGAATTCTCACATTCATCCGTCCACTCAAAGTTAGTCAGAAGTCCGTACATGGGCTTTGCAATGACAGCATACATGTGTATAAATCGTCGGTAATAACCACAGTGCCCCATGAAAGCTTGTACTTCCTTGACATTCTTTGGCCTAGGTAGCTCTGCTATGGCTCTCACTTTTTCTTCGTCGGTAGATATGCCATTCTTTGACACTATGTGTCCTAGAATCTTGCCTTGCCTGACCATAAAAACGCACTTTTCTGGGTTCAGGCAGACTTGATATTCTCTACATTTGTCAAAGATTTGTCTGAGTTCAGGAATATGGGTTTGTCTAATATTGGAATGAGCACAAAGATCATCAACATAGACTTCTAAACTGTTCCTCAGGAACTCCTTAAACACATCCTCTGGAAGGTAGCTGGTGCATTGGTAAGCCCAAATGGCATTACTCTAAAGGCAAAAATGCCCCATTCTGTGGCAAAGGCTGTCTTATGCTGATCCTCTGGAGCTATGGCTACTTGATTGTAACCCGAAAATCCATCAAGGAAGCTGTACACTTCCTTGCCTGCCACTCTTTCTAAGAGATGTTCTGTGATGGGAAGCGGATAGTTATCTCGAATAGTGGCTGCATTAACCTTCTTCAAGTTAATGCACACGCGCAGTTTACCATTCTTCTTGGGCACCACTACGATGGGTGATACCCACTCAGTGTGCTCAATTTCATAGATAAATCCAGCTTCGACCAGTCTATCTATCTCTTCTTTGATCTTAGCAGCGTAATTATCGTTATATGTATAAGGCTTTTGATTAGAGGGTTTAGCGTCTGAAGTCATGGGGATAGTGTGTGAGCATATGTCAGGGTCAACACCTTTCAAGTCCTTGTAACTCCAAGCGAATACATCTTTGTATTCTCTTAGCAAGGCAATTAACGCATGCTCTTCTTCCTCTGTTAGGTCATGGCCTATGTACGTGCATCTCTCCTCTCCTTCTTCTAGGGCCACTACTATTTTCTTGGTGGTTTCTTTGTTATCATAGGCCTCTCCTACTTGTGCCTCTCGTTTAGGCATTCTAATCATGACTCTCCTGTCATCTATCTCATACTTCTTAAAATTTTCTGGGACCTCAAACAAAGATTCTTCCTCTTCTGGTGAGACTTCTCTCTTTTTTCGTTTCTTTCCTTCTTCCTTTGGGCTCACATGTGTTGCTAATCTTACATCATTTGTAAGCTCTCCATGCCTCTGGGGTTGAAATTCTACTTCATGGAAGTATTCTTCATCTGATGCAAATGGTGGGTCCATAATGATAGACTCGAGATCGGAGTCACTTGCATCCTCATATGCATCAAGGCTAGGTTCGCATTCTTCTAGTACTGCCTCTCCCATGATTGGCTCTATGGAGAAGACTGAAATGTCATAGCCATCCTCATCACAGTGAGGTGTCCATTGTTCTTCATTGATGGCTACATCCATTGTTGCTAAAATTTCTGCCCAACCGTGAGGTTCAAATTCTTCGTCTGGAAAAACTACAGGTGCATAGGCTGGGTCTTGGATTGATCTATGGGTTTCTTTCGCACCTACCTCTCTGGCTTCCTCTCTCTTCTCTTCTTCTACTGCAACCTTGCACATCCATAAGTGAGTGTCTTCATGCATCCATGAGGATCCTGACCCTATGGAATGCACCGATTCTGTATCATCTTTGGCTCTATGGATGGGATTCCACTGGATAGGAGGTACATCTCTATGGGAGTAATCTTTGAGATTGACTTTGGTCGTGACACCTAAGTGTTGCAGGTACAAAGAATTGGTCCCCCAATCCTGCACCACTTGCAACTGTCGCATAAATGGTCTTCCCAAAATCATCTCATAGGCATGATTTTTGCTAAAATCACATATAGCAAATGTATGCTCAAACTCGACACCACAAGTGGTAAGAGTTATTCCTTCTAGCAATCCTAGGGGTCTCTCTATGTGACCATCGGCCATCTGCAATTTCATTCTCGTTGGCCTGAGTGCCGGCTTGCCCCAACGCTTCCATAGGGAAGTAGTGGCAATTGCAACTCCTGCACCTGAGTCCAAAATAGCCTTGGTGGTGTATCCCTGGTAGGTGATGGGAAGATAGGTGTTCCCTTCTTCACCTTCACACATATCTCCTATCTTATCCAAGGGAATTTCTGGCACTGTCCTATGGGATCCGACCTGGGAACGAGGTTTTGCTATCTCTGGTACTTGTTTGGCTATAGGTTTCCATAATTCAGGTCTAACCTTGAGTAGCTCTTCTAACTTGAGATTACACTGCACGTTAGTGTTCTTCACTACTTCTGTGTTCCTAGGTATGACTGAGTCGTCGTTCCTTACCATGACGGTGGGTGTTCTCATACATGTGGATTTTGCTTCCCATGGGCCTGTGAAGTGGGGTAGCTCCTGTATGGAATTAGATTCAAAGTCCAATCTCTCGTGAGATTGAGTACTCTCATGTTCCCCGTAAATGGATGGGATGTCTTGTGGGAATTGGTCATGCGCATCATCCACAAGTTCAAAGGGAGGGGCGACTTCGCTTTCGTTATCCCATTTGTCTTCTTGAATCTCTCGTAGGAAGTCTGGTGCAAACCGATTCATAGAAGAAGAAGTGTCTGGCTCCGTAGAATTAGGCGCATAAGCAACCTGGGAAGGAGGGCTTATTCTATCGTTGGCTCTTTCCTCGTTCTCAT
The DNA here is from genome assembly GCA_020310875.1 of Ceratopteris richardii. Classification (NCBI taxonomy): domain Eukaryota; kingdom Viridiplantae; phylum Streptophyta; class Polypodiopsida; order Polypodiales; family Pteridaceae; genus Ceratopteris; species Ceratopteris richardii. Next base: position 52,119,985 of record CM035423.1, read on the forward strand.
AGATGGCTGGAGCACACGCTTCCTGGGGAGGGTTACTCATTCTATTACTTTTCCGAACAGGCTCATACGCTTCCTGAGAAGGAATGTAGGCAACCTGTGGAGGTACGCAAGCTTTCGAGGGAGGCTCATGTGCCTTTTGGGGGGGAAGATAAGCTTCTTGAGGAGGCACATGGGCTTCCTGAAGAGGCTCGCTTATCCGTTCTCTTGCCCTTTCCTTTCTTTGAGGGGCAGGTTCCTTTTCTGATTGTGCAATTAGCCTCTCTATTCTTTCTAAGGAGGGGAAGTTGTCTGGTTTAGTGGAATTGGTCACATAAACTTCCGATGGGGGATGGTTCATGTTTTTGCTCGCTTTATCTCTCTCTTGATTTTTTTCTTCCTTGGCAGATCTTGCAATTATTCCCTCTAACTTCTCTAGGAATCCATCCAAGTGTAATTGTGTCTTGGCTGAGCCCGAGTAATTGAAAAGGCGACTGGCTTCAAACATAGTCTGAGCCAATGCGACCATTTTCGCGCACAGCTTGGTTCTTTCTATCTCTAGGTCAGCTCTAGGATAGCACTTGTCATGATCCGTGACGTTTGGCCCTTCTTGGATTCTGGCCTGATATGCTTTAAGCATCATGTCTATGTCTTCAGGAGTGGGATCAGCTAATACTGATCCTGTTTGGGGTGGTGTGTGGGTTACGTGGGGTGTCTTAGAGGGTGGAGGGATGGAGGGTGATGGGGATGGTAGCGGTGGGAATGTGTGAGAGTGCGGTTGAGATGTGATCTCTATGATTTTAGCCTTGGTTTCTCGTAGACTTTCCTCAAGTTCACTCATCTTTTTTGCCCATTGTCTTTTCATTCTTTCCCGACTATCTTTCCAAGCTCTAGTCTTTTTCTTGGTTATGCTCTCTGTTTCACTAGCCTTTGGGCCCTTTTCCTGGTCTACACCCTGGTTTTGCTGCAATGCTTGGGCTCTAGTGACTACCTGTACTGGTGCAGTGGAAGTGACACTTCCTGTGGAATCTACCACTAACCCAATAACGTTGATCGGAGTGATTTTTGGCATATTATTAGGATTCTTAGGGCAATCTCGTAAGAGATGTTCTTTTCCACAATCTTGGCAAAAACCTTGGATCGTTACTGACTGGGGTTGTGTAGGTGGAGGCAAGGGACAATCACGAATGAGGTGATCTCCTTGGCATCTGTAGCATGGTCCTCTTGGGAATGGAGGTCTTACTTGCCTAGATTGAGGCCTAGGATTGGGGTTTGCATACATGACGTTCGTGTAATCTGACTCCCAACTAGGTTCGTTTGTCTCTTCGCTATAATAGGACTCACCATGCTCAGGAGACTGCATGTAGTAGGCCTGGGGGCTATCAACATGTGTAGAATCAAAGCTATGGTCACTCAGGTCACTTTCAGAAAGCAAGGATGTTACAGGGACTATAGCTCTATTCAGGTTCTCTTCTGCAGCAGTATACTTTACCGGAATCACATTAGCTGGGGTTGGGGGTTGTTGTGCTAGCACAGGCTGAGGCCTTTGTTGGTTTTGATATTGGAAATTTTGTTGTGGCCTGCCATATGGTTGTGGAGGGTACTGGTTCTGGTATCTGCCTTGTTGGTAGGGCTGAGGGTAGGGTTGCCTAACTGCCTGCTTGTTGTATGGGCAATCTTGTGCAGTGTGATTGGTGTATCTCCGTCCTATGGTGCAATATTGGCTACTAGGATTTACTTGGGGCTAAGCCATAATGGGGCAGACATTTGCCATGTGGTCACCACCACAGGTGTAGCATCTTTTCACAGGGGCAAACCTTGGGATTTGTTTACTAGTTACCCCTAATTTCTGAGCTACTTTCTCTGCGAGTTCCTCAATTGATGTGGATTGCGTGGAAGATTGACTAGATGCACTATCTGAATCTTTGTAGATTTTGGAAAGCTCTAGTTCTTCCCCTAGGTTATCTTCAATGTCAATGCACATGCGTACACACTCTTCTATAGTCCTAGGGTCTTTCAGATACACATAGGATCTCAATTTCGTACTCAGCAATCCGTCAAGGAATAAGGCTACTTGTTTGGTAGATGTGGGTAGCAGGACATCTTTCGAGGTATTGCCTAAATCTTCTTCCTGCAAGTCTCACAGTCTCCTGAGGGGTTTGCTTGAAGCTGTGAATCAGTGAGGAGGTATTGTGTCTTATGCCACTCTTGGAGAATTCAATAACAAATGCTTCTAGGAGTTGGTCTATGCTTCTGAACTGGCGCTCATCCAATGGCTGAAACCATGTAAGTGCGGTGTTCCTAAGGGTTAGACCGAAGGCATTGTACTGCGTGAATAGATCCTCCACTTGCTCGGCTCTCAGGACTTGCTTGAACTCCGCCACATGATCATAGGGATCTCCAGTGCCGTCAAAGTAATTCTTCATGGACTTAACTAGCTGGGTGGGTCTCAAAGTTCTTGTGTGCTCTCTAGGCCTCGGCAGAGGGAATCTGTCTACATTTCTTTGGTTCCTGTGAGCTCTAAGCATCTCAGGTTCTACCCGATTCGTCTCTGTCCTCGTTCTTTCTCTGCCCATTGGGTTGACAAAACTTACTTCTGGTCTATCTCTACTTCTGTCTCTTTGAGTTCCATGAGCTTGGGATGTTCCAGCTCTAGGGTGACCATTGGATACATTCGATCTTGGTTGAGGGAAAAGGAATTCACCCTTCCAAGTGTAAGCATGCCTATCATTCTCTGTCACCACAAAGATCCTTTCCGAGGTGTGATCTAAGTAGGTCACTCTACCTGGGCTATCAGGATCCTTAAACTCATAGATCATGATATTTCCTATATCAGTTGGCTGATTAGATTTATACCTCCAAAAGGCTTCGTCAGTGTCTCGATTGAGGAGCAATTCTATGCTCTTGTTGTCTTGGGGGACCCACTCAGGTGTGATAATCCTAGTGAGAACAGACTTGCCTCGGGGTGTTCTAGGTTCCGCGCCCATGTTCCCTTGTTCCAAGTCACCTAAGTTCGCTTCTGAGATTACATTCCCAAATTCATCTGTCCTATCTGGGTGACTGGTGACCACGTATATGGTTCCTTCTTTGTCCAGGTATGCACCATTTTCAAACTTGACAGCTGGGTGCTCTAGTCCTATGGATTGATCAGGGTTTTTAATCTGGACCACGGATCTTTCTAGGCCGTCCTCATAGATGCTGGCACCTAATCGGTTGGTCCTAAGGTATTCCAGCTGTGTTTTGTATGGGCCTTCTACCCTGTACAAGTAAGGCACTCCTGAACTTCCCGTAGGTCTGTCCATGCCTTGAGACATCTCTGACTCACTGGTCTCAGAGCTAGGGTAGTACGAGTGGTGGCTCAACTGCTGGGCCCAGGACCTAGCAGTGTGGTTAACACTAGCCTCTGAAGATCTAAGGCTCTGTCTCTCCCTTACTAGATGTCGTCCTGATCTAAGGTTCATATGTCTATCTAAGTAGCCCAGTTCTTTGCCCAGAGTACAACCTCGTTGCTGGTTTCTTTATATCAGTCGCTTGGTTCTTTTTATGTTGATTATCGTGTTTAAGGTCTTGTCTGAAATCACGCTGTCAGGAATATTTGAATGTTGTTTTGCACTTACAGTTGATCGTTCCACGTTAAGTTCTTTCCCTTTAAAATTCTCGACAGTACAAGGATTATGCCCTTAGCTTGAGCTTGAAAGTTTAGGTATGCTTCAACTTGATAGTGGCCTATCGTCGCCCTGACTTACTCCTACTTCTAATCGTTCTTAGCCTAAGCTAGGAATTGACGAAGAGGAGTTGAGAGTATTCTGACCTTTCTTGCCGAACCTTGCTCTTTAGTGCTCGAGAAGTTGATTCTCAAGCTTGCGCAAAACCCTTGCCTGGACGCTCTCAATTGCTTCTCAATAGACCTGCATAAGTCCCAAGATTAGCTCCAAGTAGACCTTTCAATTGACAGACAATTTATTTCAGACACTTTTTTAATGACCCTTGTTCCCCCTTTTGTATTGCTAGAAATTTCCTCTAGAGCTCCCTTGGTGTTTCTACCCCTCTGTGTGTCAACTTCCAAATATCCTATCTGAAAATCAACGCGTTATTCTTATAAAAAACAGTTGAGGGCGTGTAGTATATGCCACGAGCTTTCCGACAAGCCCTAGAGCTCAGAGAATGGATTTCGTATGAAAAAGTTATGACCGTTCAGGGTTTAGGTGGTTAACTTAGATAAACAGAACCTTTCAGGGTTTTAATGCATTTTTCTAAGGCCTTTGCAAGTGTATGAGTATTTGAGAGTGCAACTAAGCCCAAAGTTTAGCCTAAATTAAAAAAAAAAAATTTACCCCCTTAATTTTTGCCGAAAATGTCTGCCTGTCGCGATAGACGGTGTCTGTCGCGATAGACACAAACTATCGTGGAGGCTGTCTGTCGCGATAGACAGTGTCTGTCGCGATAGACGGTGTCTGTCGCGATAGACGGTGTCTGTCGCGGTATTTCGGTCTGTCGCGATAGACGGTGTCTGTCGCGATAGACGCTGTCTGTCGCGGATTTCTGTCTGTCGCGATAGACGGTGTCTGTCGCGATAGACGATGTCTGTCGCAATAGACGCTGTCTCTCGTGGGTCTCTGTCTGTCGCGATAGACGGTGTCTGTCGCGATAGACGCTGTCTGTCGTGGGTCTCTGTCTGTCGCAATAGACGGTGTCTGTCGCGATAGACGGTGTCTGTCGCGATAGACGCTGTCTGTCGTGGGTCTCTGTCTGTCGCGATAGACGGTGTCTGTCGCGATAGACGCTGTCTGTCGTGGGTCTCTGTCTGTCGCGATAGACGGTGTCTGTCGCGATAGACGGTGTCTGTCGCGATAGACGCTGTCTGTCGTGGGTCTCTGTCTGTCGCGATAGACGGTGTCTGTCGCGATAGACGGTGTCTGTCGCGATAGACGGTGTCTGTCGCGATAGACGCTGTCTGTCGTGGGTCTCTGTCTGTCGCGATAGACTGAAAAAACGCAAATTTTTGAGAAACTTCTAGTGATTTAGAGTGCCCTAATGGTGTAGGTTACCGTGCTAAACATGCATTCACAAAATTTTAAGTTTTTCTGTCTGTCGCGACAGACAGAGGTCGTCGTCCCGGGACCTGTGCAGAGCCTGTCGTACCTGCGCACACAGCTGGAGGAGGTGGTACAGCAAGTCCCTGCAACAAAAGCTCAAAAACACACCAAAAACAGATAGCATGCCAGCTCTCTCTCGCTCTCTCTCACAAGTGAAATGAGGGAAATGAGGTGGAGATGGGGATATAGTCAAAAAAACTGAAATTTTCGCGATGATGGAGATGGAGGTGGAAGATGGTGATGATGATGATGATGATGATAGTGGTGAGGTAAGAAAGAGAAAATTAGGAAAAATAAAGAAATTACCTACAACTCCAACGCGTCAACTCTACGTCTTACCATCACACGCTCGTCCTCAAAGCTCGATCCCCGGCAACGGCGCCAAAATTTGGTGTAGTTCAATGATGAGTAGCACCTCCTTTAATGTCAATCCGGGAAGACGTGAGGATGGTATGAAGACCTCGAGCAAGTGGCGGCACAAGTGCATGAGTGAGAAGCACACAAGCATGCACACACATACACACACACGCGCACGCACGGCAAGACAAAGAGAGAGAATCAATGGAGTTCTTCGATTACTCTTCAAAAAGCTCTTACAAGTTTGTTTCTATTGCAATCTAACCTCAAAAATGAGCTCTCTAGCTCCTTTTATAGTTTTTGACTAGCTTTCGCCCTGTTCAGACCTAATGTCCGGCCTAGTTAAAAATTAGGTTCCAGGGCTTATTTGAGGGCTCAAACGAGATCTAAAAAATATGAAAATTGGTACGATGGTACTTCTAATACTCCTCAAGCTCGAGGACTCCTCGGCTTGAACAAAATGGAGTTACTAAAAATAGATAATGGTATTTACAATGGTTTTTAGTGATGAAAATCACTAATTTTGTAGGGGATTCTTCTGAAAATTTGACATACACTTCTTGGAGCTCCCTACTTGCTCCCTTTCCTTGTGTGTCCACCTTTTGATGTGCTTCCATGCTTTGTCCTTGACTTTGAGCTTCAACACATTCATTTCAAGAATTTTCAAATTTAAGGTGATCATCCTAGCCACTTTGTTTCCCTTGGCAATCAATCTTCCATCCTGTTTGTATTCTTCTACATATAAACCGTCACCACTGAACCCGACTTGTAATCCCTGGTCAACCATTTGTTATATTTGGAACATGCAGCACATCATCAAGATGTTTTACCTTCCTGTCCTCCATAGACAATGCTGCGTTTCCTATATGCTCGATAGGGTGTGATGTGTTATCACCTGTTTCAACATATCCAGGAACTAGCAATTTCTACGAAGTACTAAACCATTCCGCATGACTAGTTATGTGAGTTGAAGCACCTGAATCAACATATCAGACATTATCATTTGATTTTGAACCATGAGCAACTTGTCAGAATCATCTGCACTTGTGGATGCATAGTTGTTTTGTTTCCTTCTGTTATTTTGATTCTTCAACCTGCAATCACGTTCAAAGTGTCCAAGTTTACCACAATTTCAGCATCCTTTAATGTTATTACTTGAATCATTTCTTTGGAAATTTATGTGACCTCTTTGGCTCCCCCTACCTCGAAACTATCCTCTTCCTCCTGCATGATTTTGTTGTTGACTTTGATCTTAGTTATTGTTTCCTCTTCCACTTTCAAAACCTTTGAATTGGGCTTTCCTTGGGGGTTTGAATCCTCACCAAGATTCTTTTCTTCAATAATCAACATGGATACCAAATAAGCAAAATTCTGAATATTTTCTCTTGTTTGTATAGAAGTTCTGAATTGCTTATATGCAGCTCCTAAACCACAAAGGCACACTTCCACCTTATCATCATCATCTACATTCACTCCAATAGATGCAAGTGACTCACATATGCTTTTGATTTTCAGGGTGTAGTCACTTATCGACATGCCCTTCTTCTCCAATGTATGCAGCTCATTCTTGAGTTGCAATTTTCGTGCCTTTGTATTGGTCTCATACAATGTGACCAAACTATTCCATGCCTCTTTCAGAGTCTTGGCATCCTGTATGTGCCCAATCATGCTATCTTGTATGTGCCCAATCATGCTATCCTGTATGCTAACAAACAGCTAATACATTACCTTTCGTGCTCCTTGATTCCATTCCTCATATGCTCTTAACTGATCTGCAGTCTGATTCCTCTATGGTAACTGTGGAGCATTTTCATTCTCTCCTTTGATGTACTTCCAGTAGCCTTTTCCCATCGGTAAATTTTTCATTCTAAATCTCCAAGCATGGAAGTTGTTCTTATCCAGCTTATAGCTCATAAGGTGACTCATTCCATCTGTGTTTTCCATTTCTGCAGTAATTCACAACACTGCAAAATACTACAAGCAGCACTTCTGCTTGAACACTATTGCACTATGAAATGATAGTTCGATCTCAAAAAAACGCAGTTTTTGTGTATCAACAGTACATGGAATCGCTTGAAATTGTGGATCTGGAATATATGAGTGTTGGCAAACAGGGTGCAAGTTACACTTTTGCAAATTGACCTAGTTTTTCCATGGGCCCCACCTTGCGGGCTCAAAATGGAGGTCAAGATGGCTTTGAAGCACCGATCTGACAAAAACAATTCACAACACTGCAAAACACTACAAGCAGCACTTCTACTTGAACACTCTCACACTATGACGTGACAGTTTGATCTTATTAAAACACAATTTTTGTGTACCAATAGTATATGGAATCACTTGAAATTTTGGGTCTCGAATATATGATTGTTGCCAAACAGTATGCAAGTTATAATTTTGTGAATTGACCTGGTTTTTTTGTGGGCTCCACCTTGAGGCTCGAAATGGAGATGGAGATGGCTCCATAACAGAAATCTAACAAAACCAAGTGAACCCTAAAGGGATAACTCACAAAAATATTTTGAGGTCTTCTACCTTCATGCCAATTTTCATAGCAATCTGAGGCCATTTGTGAATCGTGCTTTCTCCATGCCTTCTCATGTACTCATCACCGTCGGCCTTCTCCACAAGCTCTCTATAGCCACACTTGCTCTGATACCATGTCACGAGGAAGGAGATAAGGAAGAGAGCTCACGCACACACTCTCACAATCAAAGAGAAGCACACACTCAGATTGAGGTAAGGAAGAATGATCTTCTTCTTCTTCATCTATTACATGAAAAGGAATGTACAAGAATGACCTAAAAACAAGAATACAACAAGTGCAATATATAAAGACCAATAGATGAGGAAAAACCTAATGTCCGTGAATGAGTGAGCTGAAAAGAAACAAATGTGCCATCACTCTCAATAGATAAATCTAATAAAGCTCAATGAAGTGTCCCTGACATATACCAGTATGACCACTATACATGTTAGAGAAATGAAAAAGTGATATGTGTCATCTTGGATCATCACATGTTGAGCTTGATATCTCAACAAAGAAGCCTACAGACATATCTCAACAAAGAAGCCTACAGACATGGGTGAAGATAATTAGGATGAGCTGGATGAAATGGCTAGGTCTACCATTCGATTACACCTGACATGTAATGTTTACTTTACAACATTGGACGATGAAAGTGCAAAGGAGCTTTGGAAGAAGTTATGCTATACATATGAAAAAGAAATGGCATCAAATAAATTGTATCTGATGAGAATGTTATATGACCTTTGCATGAAGGACATAGATAATGTTGTTGCTCATCTAAATGAATTTGATGCTATATTGTATGATTTATCCATTATGGGCTTATATGATGCATTATGTATTGGTCGCAAATGGACTATGGAATATTGTGTAGGGTGTTGAAAAATTTCCTACTACACCTGCAATACATGTACTAAAGTTGATGCAGATGGCATTGAAGATGATGATATTCTATAGATTCCTAGTCGTGCTGAGGTTTTTGTTGCACCTATTGTAGAGAAAATTTTTTGGCATGGCAAAGATGCTCAGGCATATGCATTGATAGCCTTGTCTATCAAACATGCCATTATTCCTCACATTCACTCTTGTAGAGCAACTAAGGATGCTTGGGATACACTTACCACTTTATATCACGCAAGGAATGAGGCTCACATTGCTTACCTCCAAAGATAGTTAGAGAGTGAGCACATGAATGAAGGAGATTCCATGGACAATTTTCTCACAAACATCAGAGATTTGAAGGAACAATTAATTTTTGCTCATAAAGTCTTACCTAACAGTTCACTTTTGCAGACTATTCTGAATGGTCTTCCCGATTCATATCAGATTTTTTCTTCTACTCTTCATTTGATGATGAAAGGAAATCCAAATGCCTTAACATTTGAGGAGTTAGTCTCTGTTCTACTGTAGGAAGACCAATCTAGGTAGAACAAGTCCATTATGCGTGTTGCAGATCAAGCTTTCCTGGCTAGTCAAAAGGGCAAAGGTAAATGGAGCTCTTCTACAAGTAAGCAAAAATTTGCTAATTTTGCACAATCAAAGAAGGAAGACAAAGATGAGAAAAAAACAAAAAAGCAAAAATTATTTTGCAAATAATATAAAAGAAATGATCATGTCATCAAGAGCTATCCAAAATTGGTTGCTAAAGAGGCAAGGAAGAAAGAGGCCAGAATGGTTGTTGTAGAGGCCTCTAGACCCAAAACAGAGTCTACTAATCTTCTACAGAATGAAGAATGGGCATTCACCACTGTTTGCAGTTACGAACCATCTTCTCATGAACAATGTATGTTTGCAGTAGACTCAAATGTTTGGTACTTTGATAATGGGGTGACCAAACATATTACCTCGTATTGCAGTCTCTTCACTTCACTTGAGCCTGCCCCTATAGGGAATATTGTCACATGCGCCAACAACTCCTCTTATCCTATTAAGGGAGTTGGTAAGATCATGCTGACTACTGCTCATGGTAGTTCTTTTACATTGTTCTATGCTTTATTTGTGGCAGGAATCAAGAAGAATCTGTTATCAATTTCAGCTTAGCCATGATTGTCTTGGTTGTGAAATTTGTTGATGAGAGATGTACAATTCATGATCTGTCAAATGGCGATGTCATTATTTCTTGTGGAATTTTATGTTGTGGGATGTGTAAGCTTATAGGCTATGAAAAATCTATGAATGATTTAGCATGTGCAGTACATGATTCTCAGGCTATGTCAGAAGCAAAGCTTTGGCATGCATGCTTTAGTCATCTGAATTTTGCTAGTTTGCTATGCCTGTAGAAATCTAAAATGGTGTCCTCTTTGCCCAAACTTGAGAGACCTGGTAAACATGTTTGTGAAGGTTGTATTTTGGGCAGAATGCAACGTTCCTCCTTTCCAAAACATGGTGAGCTAGTCAAAAATTGCAACTTGTTCACAGTGATGTTTGTGGTCCTATGCAGACACCCTCTTTTGGAAAGTATCTTTACTTTGTGACTTTCATTGATGATTTTTCCAGGCATGGATGGGTATATCCACTGAAAGCAAAGTTCAAAGTGTTTATGTGCTTCAAATAGTTTTTGGTTTTGGTGGAAAATCTATGAGCATGTAAAATTGGCACCCTCTGTTCTGATTGAGGGGAGGAATATATGTCTGATGAGTTTAAGGCATTTTTGGTTGAACGTGGGATAAAAAATCAGTGTATAGTTCCATATACACCTCAACAGAATGGATTTGCTGAATGGAAGAACATGTCACTCATGGAGATGGCAAGGTGTATGGTCAAAAGTTAGGCTTTACCACATAGTTTTTGGCTTGAGGTTGTCATGTGTGGAGCATATGTACTTAAGAGTTGTCCCACTAAAGCATTGTAGTCTATCACTCCATATGAGGCTTGGCATGGTCGCAAGCCATCTGTTGCTCACCTGCGTGTTTTTGGTTGTCTAGCGTATGCATTAGTGCATGAACAACAACGCAAGAAATTGGATGATAAAAGAGTGAAATGTATTTTCTTTTTTGGTAGAGTTCTCAAAGAAAAGGCTATCGTTTGTATCATCCATAGACTATACACATTCTAGTTATCCGTGATGTTGTTTTTGTGGAAGATGCTATTCAACCATACTTTCATGTACCAAGGAGATATCTATTAGATCCAAAGACATGTATGATACTTTGCTGCCTCATTTTACAAGTGGACTGTCTAGTGCTAGTCCTAATGAGACAACTTCTCAGCCTTTATAGGTTTCATGTGATGATGCAAATCATCCCATTTCTGATGCAGGTTTACATGATGTACTTGTTGATTAGAGAGCTGATATTGAGGAGGCAAAAACTATGTCAAAATGGCTAGTACAGACTTTGCATGACAGCAAATTAGATGCTTCTCTAGCATATTATACTCGTTTAGGCTCTCATAGTTCCTCTTTGCATCAGATTTCTATGTTATGGCTACCTCTAGTCTCTATGATGACACTAGGATTGTTTCATTTGATGAAGCACAAAATTATGAAAATTGGATGGCTGCTATGCAATCTAAATATGATGATATAATGAAAAATGGTCCTTGGTCTTTGTGTGACTTGCCTTCTGGCAAGAAGGCCATTGGCACTAAGTGGGTATACAAGCTAAAGCGTAAGCCCGATGGAACAATTGATAGGTATAAAGTTAGGCTTATTGCAAAGGGTTATGTGTAGGAAAGAGGCATTGATTTTGATGAGACCTTTGCACCTACGTCTAAATGACTATTGTTCGTAGCATCTCTACACTTGCAGCTCATCATGGTTGGAATGTACATCAGTTGGACATTAAAACTACATTTCTGAATGGTGACTTGCATGAAGAAATGTATGTTTTTCAACCCCGTGGCTTTGTGCAAAAAGGGCATGAAAACCAAGTGTGTAGAAGCACCACATGCTTGGTATGAAAAGATACATGCTTATCTGATTGCACATGGTTTTGAGAAGGGTCCAACTGAGATCATCTTATATGTTAAGTGTGCAAATAATGTGCTTCTGATCATCGTTGTGCATGTTAATGACATGCAGCTTAGTGGTCCTCATGAAACGCATATTGCTGATTTTAAGGCTGATATGCCTCATTTGATATGTCAGATTTGGGGCATTTGCATCATTATTTGGGCATTCAATTTATGCAAGTTGATGGCAGAATAGCTTTGTTTCAGAAAAAATATATTGACACTTCTATGGAGACAGGTTTATGAATAGCTTTGGGGCATTTTTTCCTTGAAGACTATAAACCTATTGCCACTTCTATGGAGACATGTTTATGATTGAGTCTTCATGATCTGGAGATGCATTTGATGTTGTTCTCTATCACCAAGTTGTCGGATGCTTAATTCACTTATGCATTACTTGGTCCGATATTCAGATTGTTGTCTCCCACATGAGTAGATTTATGCATTGCCAAGGTGTCAAGCATTGGCAGGCAGTTAAGTGCATCTTTTGCTACTTGAGTGGTACCCGACTACTTGGATTGTTTTATCCCAAGGGGGATCCCTATTGCCAGATTTACATGCTTTTTTTGACTCTGACTAGGCTGGTTGCTATGACACTCGTGTGTCCACTAGTGGCTTTTGCTTCATGCTTGGTAGCTCATGTATATCTTGGTTGATCAAGAAGCAGCCTACTATGGCCACTTCCAGCTGTGAGGCTGAGTATAGGGTAGCTTTCACAATGACTGTTGAGTGTGTGTGGCTCAGATGCCTTATGGCTGATTTGGGTGTTGGTTAGTCTTTTGCCACCACCATGTTCACTGACAATCAGAGCGCATTGGTAGTTGCAAGGAACCATGTGTTCCATGCTCGCACTAAGCACATTGAAGTGCATTATCACTATGTTAGGGAGAGGTTTTGTGCTAGAGAGATGAGCTTGGCATATGTGCCCACACAGGAGAATATTATAGACCTTTTCACGAAGGCTCTGCCTAGGGAGACGTTTGAAGCTTTCTACAAAGCTTTGAGCCTACTTCCTTTTGTGGATTGATTCCACATAGCTTGGCAGTTCCTTATACATGAGTGCCAACTCCTTGTTCACAACATCACTCCCAGGGGGATTTGTAGATATATTTAGGTAGTGATGTGTGTGAACACACTAGGACCGTCGGGGAACTTTTTTCCCTCTTTAGGAGGCTTTTTCCCATGGCTTGTATATATGCCTATTGCCCTAACGGATAACTCATCTTTGTACATTCTAGTGGTAATACATTTAGTATGGTGTGTTGTGCTTTAAGATTCTTCTTCTTCCTTGTGTTGTTCACGTGCTTTTGCAGACCTGAGACTCTAACATATACACACATATATATGTATATATGTACATGCACAAAAATCTATGCAATCCTATAGGAATACATAGTGACACATATATGCATTCACATATTCACATATAGGTACATGTAAATATGATACTCACATAATAATACATACATTCACAAATATGCAAAATCCATACATTTAAGAACACAAAAACATGCACACATAATGCATGGAAGCAAACAAACACAGACATTCGTGTATAAATACACACATATTCATGTACAAGCACACATACTCACACTCATACACATACATAATGTACAAAGAAATCACATAGAAATTTGTATTTTTACACATAAATTCCAGCATATAGCGACATTTGATCATTGATGCTCGTACATGATTACACACATGCACGTGTACAAAAGCATACACACTATCTTCACCACCCATTCATACAATACAAACACATATCCCTATGCATGCATCAACATGTATACACACATTCCGTTTTACACACAGAAGCATATAAAATCACTTATTTGTACATATGGAAAAACATATCAAGACACAAACATATGCATCACAATATCCATACTCACAAACGTATGCATCCTCCATATGCACCAACCTCCATACACAGCAAAACATAAGAGCATCAAGTAGTAATGAATACAAAACAACTCAAAAATCACTTCATTATGCACATGAGTTCATACATTTGCAAGAAGTAATGGATGATTCTTTGAGCTAGGTATTCAATCAAAATTTCTCAAATCACTTGATCTAACAAAATCTAATAGACGCAATCCACATCAATCCTCATATAAATTATTTTTTTGCTTCATTGATCGGTCCTTCAATCATCTTATTCTAGTCTCTTATTGCATAGTTATGTAGGTATGAATATACGTATGTATGTATGTATGTATGTATGTATGTATGTATGTATGTATGTATGTATATATGTATGTATGTATGCATGCATGCATGTATGTATGTATATATGTATGTATTTATGTATGTATGTATGTATGTATGTATGTGTGTGTATGTATGTATGTATGTATGAATGAATGTATGTATGTGTCTGTGTATGTATGTATGTATGTATGTATGTATGTATGTATGTATATGCATTTACACACACACACACACACACACACACATATATATATATATATATATATATATATATATATATATATATATATATATATATATATATATATATATATATATATATATATATATATATATATTCCTACTTATATAATTTATGGGCTTCTACTGTATCCCTCGTAGTGTCTCTTTGCCATATAGGCACTCATATTCATTTTTCTTTTTTTTTTTTTTTCTTTGGTCAAACCCCATGTAATTTTTGCATCTCTCTTTAACTCAAAAAGATTTTATTTTCATTTCTCTTTCCTTTCCTTTTTCTTTTTTGCTTTGTGATTTATTTATTTTTCTTTTTCTTTGTGGCTCGTTAGCTGTATTCAAGTGTCTCTCTAACCGTGATGCACATCCACACAACAAGTAGCTACAAGTGAGACTCAAGGAATCCAAGAAATCGAGTGTACTCGCTTTATTGTGTATATCATATATAGATACACAATATATCTCGTATTCACAACTCAAGCTTTTTATATGTACACTATCATCTCTTGCATATATTAGACATCATTAGCCAAGTTTTCGGTTCAATTTATTATAATATTTCTCCTAAAGCAAAAATCTATTTTCTTGCCATGCATCAAGAATCATGCTTGAAACAAACACATGTACATGCATTTTCAATATATTATATGCATTCGATAGATTAAATGTGTTTCATCTACATCTTGATTACATTCCTTCATCATGAATTATGTTTATTTTCTTGAGAACCACATAGAAACATGTGATATATATACAACAAACGTTTCTTGAAAACCATATAGAAATAGGTGATATATACACAAAAATCATGGATTTTTAAATTATATATGAATTTATTCCATGAAATTTCAAATAGAGCATGCTTTGAATCAAACAAAATGAGAAGAATAGAAGACACCTTTGGAGAGTTAGAAAGAAGATCTTTAACCTTTTCATGCCCTACTTGGTGGATCCACTTGTTTTTTAGCTGCTTGTTTTCTAAAATGAAAACCCTATGGTTTCTAAAGGTGGGGACTTCTTACAATCATGGATCCTTCCGTCAAAACAAACACATGATTTCTCAATTTTCCACTCTGTAAGAGGCTTGTCAAAGTTTACAACACATCTTTTTTTCTGAAATCTTCCAAAGCACTTCTCTAATGGCATTCAAGAGAGTAGACAAACAACCAACCACTTTACCAAGTAGAGCTTTCATATTACACGTGCATTAAAGACAAATCACTTATTGCTTTTAACTTTTCAAAGAAAGCACGCTATATTTGCTTGAATTTTTTATTAAAACAATAATATAAAAGCATAATTCACTTGCATGGACTCTTGATATTATAAACTTAGTTTGATTTTATTCAGCTGTTTCACCTTGCATACACATTGAGCACAATGGTAGAGAAACACATGGACAAAAATATACATGATTAATTATTCGCATCAGTAGATATGACTATGTTTAATTCAATGTTCCACACTATTGAAAGTCAAGCTCCAACTTGCTTACACCTTCGTGGACATCAACCAATCACTCAAAGGCCAGAAATTACAAGTTCAACCTTCCCAACATCCAAGGCTAAAATCTAAATCTCATACCAATCAACATTTTACTTTTAGGTGGAAACAGACTCGTCAAGCACCTCATAAAATTAGGGTTGCACTTTTCACATGAATAAAAGTACTTGTTTAAGTCAGCTAAGTAGTTATTGTGTGTATTTCACTTGTAGAAGTCTTTAATATATTTTAATGAGTCCAAGCAGCAAGCCCCCTCCTAAGCTAGGCCCCCTCTTGCTTACGTTCAAAGTTTGATTCATCATACCTTAGTTGTGAGGTAGTGACTAGCCTATCAAGCCCTATGTTGTTGTGGGAAATTCTCTTATCTTAATCATGTTGGAGGTAGACGTCTGCGGAAGCACGCAAATAGCACAAGGAAGGAGAAGAGGCTTGGAGCACAACACACAATACTTAATGTATTACTAGAGAATGTACAAAGATAAGTAGCCCATTAGGGCAATAGGCGTATATACAAGCCGGGGGAAAAAACCTCCTAAAGAGGGAAAAAAGTGCCCCGACGGTCCTAGAGTGCTCACACATATCACTACCTAAATATATCAACAAATCCCCCTTGGGAGTGATGCGGTGAACAGGTAGCTGGCACTCATGTATAAGGAAGTGTCAAGCTATGTGGAAATCACTCCATAAAAGGAATTAAGCCCAAAGCTTTGCGAAAAGCTTCAAACTTCTCCCTAGGCAGAGCCTTCATGAAAAGGTCTACAATGTTCTCCTGCGTGGGCAGATATGCCAAGCTGATCTCCCCAGCGGAGAACCTCTCCCTAACATAATGATAATGCACCTCAATGTGCTTAGTGCAAGCATGGAACATAGGGTTCCTCGCAACTGCCAATGCGCTCTGACTGTCATTGAAGATGGTGGTGGCAGAAGACTGGCCAACACCCAAATCAGCCATAAGGCGTCTGAGCCATACACACTCAACAGCCGCTATGAAAGCTGCCCTATACTCAGCCTCACAACTGGAAGTGGCCACAGTAGGCTGCTTCTTGCTCAACCAAGATATACATGAGCTACCTAGCATGAAGCAAAAGCCACTAGTGGACACACGAGTGTCATAGCAACCAGCCCAATCAGAGTCAGAAAAAGCATGCAAATCTGGCAGTAGTGATCCCCCCTTGGGATAAAACAACCCAAGTAGCGGAGTACCACTCAAGTAGCGAAAAATACGCTTAACCACTTGCTAGTGCTTGACTCTTGGGCAATGCATAAACCTGCTCATCTGTGAGACAGCAAACTGAATAACTGGCCAAGTAATGCGTAAGTAAATCAAGCATCCAACAGCCTGTTGATAGAGAACAGCATCAAATGCATCTCCAGCATCATAAAGACTCAATCGTAAACCTGTCTCCATAGGAGTGGCAATAGGCTTACAGTCTTCAAGGCCAAAACGTTGCAATAATGTGTCAATATATTTTGTTTGACACAAAGCCATTCCACCATCAACGTGCATAAACTGAATGCCCAAATAATGATGCAAATGCCCCAAATCAGACATCTCAAATGAGGCATGCAAATCAGCCTTAAAATCAGCAATATGCGTCTCAATAGGACCAGTGAGCAACATGTCATCAACATAGACAACAATGATCAAAAGCACATCATTAGCACGCTTAACATATAAGGTGCTTTTAGTTGGACTTTTCTCAAAACCATGTGCAATCAGATAGGCATGTATCTTCTCATACCAAGCACGTGGTGCTTGCTTTAAACCATATAATGCCTTCTTTAACCTGCACACCTGGTTTTCATGCCCTTTCTGCACAAAGCCACGGGGCTAAAAAACATACACTTCTTCATTCACGTCACCATTTAGAAATGTTGTTTTAATGTCCAACTGATGTACATTCCAACCATGATGGGCTGCAAGTGCACAGATGCTCTGAGCAGTAGTCATACGGCATGTAGGTGCAAAGGTCTCATCAAAATCAATGCCTCTTTCCTGTGCATAACCCTTTGCAACAAGCCTAGTCTTATACCTATCAAGTGTACCATCAGGTTTACGCTTCAGCTTGTATACCCACTTAGTGCCAATGGCCTTCTTGCCAAGAGGCAAGTCACATAAAGACCAAGTACCATTCTTCATTATTGCATCATATTTAGAATAGCAGCCATCCAATTTTCTGAATTTTGTGCTTCATCAAACGAAACAGGCTCAGTCTCATCACATAGACTAGACGTAGCCATAGCATAGCCATCTGATGCAAAAGAGGCACTATGAGAGCCTGATCGAGTACAATATGATAGAGGTGCATCTAATTTGCAATCACGCAAGGTCTACACCAGCCATTTTGGCATAGTTCTTGCCTGCTCAATATCAACTCTCTCATCAATAAGTGCATCATGTAAATCTGCATCAAAAATGGAATGATCTGTATCATCACATGAAACCTGCAAAGGCTGACATTAGGACCAGCACTAGACTGTCCACCTATAAAAAGAGGCAGCAAAGTATCATACATGTCTTTGGAGCTAAAAGATGTCTCCTTAGTACATGAAAGCAATGGCTGAATAGCATCCTCCACAAAAACAACATCACGGCTAACCAGAATGCATTTAGTCTGTGGATGATACAGACGATAGCCTTTACTTTGAGAACTGTACCCAACAAAAATACATTTTATTGCTTTATCATCCAATTTTTTGCGATGTTGTTCAGGCACTAATGCATATGCCAAACAACCAAAAACACGTAGATGAGCAATAGATGGCTTGCGGTCATGCCAAGCCTCATATGGAGTGATAGACTGCAGCGCTTTAGTGGGACACATGTTCAGTACATATACTGCACACATGACAGCCTCAAGCCAGAAACTATGTGGTAAAGCCTGACTCTTGACCATACACCTCGCCATCTCCATGAGTGACATGTTCTTTGGTTCAGCAACTCCATTCTGTTGAGGTGTATATGGCATTGTACACTGGTGTTTTATCCCACGTTCAGCTAGGAATGCATTAGAATCAGAAGAAATATATTCCCCCGCTCGATCAGAACAGAGGGTGCCCATTTTACATGCTGACAGATTTTCAGCCAAAACCAAAAACTATTTGAAGCACATGAACACTTCGAACTTTGCCTTCAATGGATATACCCATGCATTCCTGGAAAAAAACATCGATGAAAGTCACCAAGTAAAGATAATTCCCAAAAGAAGGTGTTTGCATAGGACCACAGACATCACTATGTACAAGCTGCAATTTCTGATTATGCATGTGATCGAGAATTTAAACTCTATTGTGATTGTCTGACTCAACATTGATTCTTACTTCACAATAGTATGTGAAATGTATGTGTGTATGATTGGGAATTAAAATCTCTTGTGATTGTTTGATTCAGACATCGATTCTTACTTCATAATAGTATGTGTAGTTGTATGTTTGTGTATGATTGAGACTTAAGATCTATTGTGATGGTTTGACTCAACAATGCTTCTTACTTCACAATAGTATGTGTAAGCATATGTGTGTGCATGATTTCAAATTAAAATCTATTGTAATTGTCTGACTCAACATTGATTCTTACTTCACAATAGTATGTGTAACTGTATGTGTGTGTATGATTGAGAATTAAAATCTATCATGATTGTTTGACTCAACATTGATTCTTATTTCATAATAGTATGTGTAATTGTATGTGTGTGTATGATTGAGAATTAAAATCTATTGTGATTGTTTGATTCAACATTGATTCTTACTTCACAATACTATGTGTAAGTGTATGTGTGTATGATTGAGAATTAAAAGCTATTGTAATTGTTTGACTCAACATTGATTCTTACTTCACAATAGTATGTAATTGTATATGTGTATATGATTGAGAATTAAAATCTATTGTGATTTTGTGACTCAACATTGATTCTTACTTCACAATAGTATGTGTAATTTTATGTGAATATATGATTGAGAATTAAAATCTATTGTAGTTGTTTGACTCAACATTGATTCTCACGTCACAATAGCATGTGTAAGTGTTTGTGTGTGTATGATTAAGAATTAAAATCTATTGTAATTCTATGACTTGGCATTGATTCTTACTTCACAATAATATGTGTAATTGTATGTGTGTGTACGATTGAGAATCAAAATCTATTATGGTTTTTTGACTCAACATTGATTCTTACTTCAAAATAGTATGTGTAATTGTATGCATGTGTATGATTGAGAACTTTAATAGATAGAAAATGTAAATACATAGATTAATAGATCAAAAAATTTTAATAGAGCTTTAGAGTAGTTTATATATATTTTAAGGTATATATTTAGTGGACAGTATATCTTGTTTGATATTGATTTATGTTGTCTTTTCGTAGAGATAAAGTCTTCATAATGCAAGCATTATGGGAAAGTGAAAATAATGGTCATATGTGATTATTCATCAAGAGGGTGAAAGGGTCTCCACAATACAATGCAAATGTTGTGGACATCGTTATGTAGGAAATGCAACTGAGATAAAAGAGCATATTTTTAGTACATGTAATAATATGGCAGGATGCTCTAGTCTAGAGAGTGATATATGGGTACACTTTGCAAGTTATGCAAACAAATGTAAATCTCAAGGTATCACATCAAAAATATTTGAAATCATGAGTAGTTCACAACACTTTTGAAGTAGTCCCTCTGTAAAGCAAGAATGAGTAGATGTATCAATGACAACAGAGGATCGTCATGATATTTCTACTCAAGTATCTCAAACTATTTTTGAGAACAATCAAGATACATGTACTCCATTTTCTCCAGGTACATCAAGAAAGAGTGGACCCCTTGAATATAGTAAAAATAGTGGATCTAATAATGTGTCACCATGCATTGTCCATACTAAATCACATAATACAATACCTTTACCTTTTGAAAAGAAAGATTGTCTTGAGCTTCATCTTAAATGAACTCAAGCAATTTTAGCATGAGGGATTCTTTTTAATGTTATTTGTAACCCTATTTTCAAAGATGCTTTGATATCAACTACATGAAAAGGATTCACCATGCTAGATTATAATAAAATGCAAACAGAGTATGTAGATAAAGTGAAGAAAAATACTAAAGCTATTTTAAAACAAATAGTGCTTGATTATGTACCCATGGATGGATGCACAATAGTAGTAGATGGATGGAAAAGTTGTCAAGAGAAGCCACTGATTAATGTTATATGGTTATATGTCCAAATGGAAGCATGTTTTTGGAAGTTGTTGACACTGCTCTTAAAGAGAAAATTTCAGCTTTTCTTGTAAAGATATATGAACATGCTATCTCACGCGTGGGTGGTCCAAAGAATATGACTTCGAGAGTGACTAATAATGCATCTAATTTAATCCACATAATTCAAATGATGCCACTTCATTTGATGCGCATAATTCAAATGAATCTACATCATTTAGTCCACATAGTTCAAATGAATCCACATCATTTAGTCCACATATTTTAAATGAATCCACATCATTTACTCCACTTAATTCAAATAAATACATACCATTTACTCCACTTAATTCAAATGAATCCATATCATTTAATCCACATAGCTCAAATGAATCCACATCATTTAATCCAGTTAATTCAAATGAATCCACATCATTTAATCCACATGTATCAAATGAATCCACATCATTTACTCCACTTAATTCAAATGAATTCACATCATTTACTTCAATTAATTCAAATGAATTTACATCATTTAATCCACATATTACAAATGAATCCACATCATTTACTCTGCTTGATTCAAATGAATCCACATCATTTAATCCACTTAATTCAAATGAATCCACATCATTTACTCCACATAATTCAAATGAATCCACATCATTTATTCCACTTAATTCAAATGAATCCAAAATAGTCTATCAGATATTACTAAACTAGAACTGATATTAAATTTTTAAACACTAATCTAATTCATAAAAGCAATAATAAAAAAATTCTCATAAATAAAACGATAGATACTTAAATACATTTTAAGTACACATATATATAGATATATCAGTAAGTGTGTGGATAGATAGATCAATGGTATTTGTAGAGAAATGATAGAAATATGGATAGATAGTTAGATAAGTAGATTTATAATTAAATAAAAAGTACAATTATCATCTTAAAGTGAATCTATCTAAACTATTAAGAATGTAAGAGTCAAAGAATCAGACATCCATAATAATGCATATACACTCACTATACTATGTATGATTCTTGTCACATGAGTGTATATGACTATTTTGATAGTAAGCATCAAAGAAATAGAAAATCACAATAGTTTCTATACACCTTGTGACCTACACTATAATTATGCTCACAGGAATCTAAGTGACTATTTTGAGAGTAAGAGTCAAAGAATCAGATAATCACAATAGCCCTTATACAATCCCTATGCTATTAAGAGAGTAAGAATTGAGACGATGATTCAAACAATCTCAATAGATCTATTGCTCACTCCTATGCTACTGTGAGAGTAAGAATCGATTTAGCAACTCAGAGAATCACAGTAGTGGCTTATTTAAAATTTTATTCATCAACGTATACAAGTAAGAAATTCTCTCGCGAGTCAAACATGTATACTGTTGATGATTAAAAATACATTAAACCAGTTACATAAATACAAATCATACATATGTAAGAGACGACGTTAACATTGTAGCATCACAACTCATACTTATCAATCCCAGGAGCACCTCATGAGACCCAAATGTTGCGTAGAAGCATTCAACAGACGCAATGGTGCTTTGTTAGCACGAGATTAGCAACTAAACTATGTGTGAAAGAAGAAGAAGAAAGCATCATTAACAATACACACACTTAATTGCACGTATAATCACGTCACTAATCAACAAACTAACGCATCACAAGCATGAGGCAAGAAATGAAAAAATACACAAGCACATCATAACGACAACATGAGCTCTCCAAGCATTCTACAAACTAGCATAATCTCATTACTTCTAAGCATGCCCTCCAAAATGAGAGGTAATGACCTCTTTATATACAAAATGGGCAAAAATGCATGTTATGTGGGATTTCTAAACTGAAAGGAGAAACTTTTGTAGGTATGGAGTTCTTTATGGAAGAGCGTGTAGAAGTTCCCTTTGATTGCATGATCCTTGTGTCATTGGAGTGTTTTGCTTTTTTTATTTTCTTCATCTTGATTTTTGCATGTTTTTTTGGATTGATTGCGTTGTAACTTGGGTCTGTTGCCTCATGTAGATGGGAAGAATATGCTAGAATGCTTTGTATTTTTTTCTTTTATTTTCTTTTCTTTACTTTTTTTTTTATGGATGGATGATGTATGAGAATGAAATGACAAAATGTAGATGATAGATACAAATAGATGAAATTGATTCATCTCTTTTTAGTCCATGTGCATGAGTGGGGACTAAGGGTGCATGGGTGGTAAACAAAAAGTGTCTATGCACAGTATTATGATGAGACCCTATCTTATGCATACTCTACAAAATGCATACAAAAAACAATGGTGCAAAAATGGATGGATCTTGATCAAAGTGCTCAAGGGTGAGGCGATGATGAGGCTTGCTCCAAATGTCCAACTTCAAGAACCTTCTCTTTTCCATCAACCATTTGAAATGGATGATACCTTTGTCCACCAACCTACAAAAAAGAAAAATAAAAAGCAAATTTTTGAAAGGTATGTACATGTGTCCTCTTTGTGCCTAGGTTAAACTTGTGTGCCTAATGCTTTGGCTTTGGATGAGGCCCTATTTGCGTGCATACTTGGTGTGCATCTTGGGCATATGTTGTGCATTGGGCAAGGTTGGATTTGACACCCATGGATGCTGCACAAAGAGGTTTTAGGCCGTCAATATGTCTTTGCTTTGCTTGTCTTTGCTTTGCTTGTCTTTGCCTTGAAGTTTCTCTTAGGATCTTGTGGGAGTTTTGGCTTGATTGCTTTGGATCCTTTGGTTAGAAGTGTTCTTTCTTGAAGATAAGGTGTAGTGGGTCTAGATGATGGATTATGGCTTTTTTTGTGAGAAGATTGATTTTGTACAAGGGATTTCTTTGGTACCTATATCATAGTGCGATTTGGTTGGGCTCTAAGTAATTGTTTGACCACCCAAATTTGCTTGAAATTACAAGAGAAATAGAATTTCTTCTTCTTGATGTAAGGGACTTTTGGGCCGTCTATGTGAGTCTTTAGGGAGATCTCATCTTTACATGGGGAATTCAACAACGTTTGATCTTCTATACATACAACATGTTCATTCACTAGATCATTGGGTTGTGTGATTTGGGATTGATCTAGAGATTCTTTCCATACATTTATCCTTATTACACATAGAATCTCTAGATATACAAATGGGTGATGGATTGTCATGATTGACCATAGATTCGACATCATTTTCCATAGCATTAATACAAATCTTTGCTTATCCTCTTCTTAATGAGCCAAGTGTAGCACATCATTGCTCATGGATTCATGAGGGGAATCCAAGTTTAGAGGAAGAGGGGGCCCTTCCACATCCTCCAAGCACTTGAAGTCCTCCATTTATCCAATCTGCAAAGTTTCTTGTAACTTACTCAAAGAAGGATTAGATAAAAAAGCATGAGTGGAAATACTATTTTGTGGATTAAAAGCACAATCTCTGAAAAGATGATTATGTCCACAATCCTTACAATGAGGATAATCATTAGGATTTTTAATAGACACACACATAGGGGTGGACATAATAGATGGGCAAGACACTTCACATTCTTTGTGATTTTTTTTAACAAACATTTGAGTGCCAATGATCAAGTCTTCATCTATACCTTCTATGAAAAACAATGTTTCCAAAAATTCCATATCATCCACCATGACAGGCAACACAACTTGACTCATGCAATCATAATTTTCACCATTCATGAGGATGGAAGAATGAGTTGTTGGTTGAATGTTCTCAAAAATAATAGTCACTAGATCAATATGAATTAAATTCCACTCACAATTAGGGTTGATAAAAACACTCATCCTTCTATGGTCATATCCTATTCGTATATCCACAAAGTGTTGTTACATTCTCTTGTTGCAAGTAAAGAGCCTACCCCCTCAGATATTTCACCATTTCCTTGACTCCTTGCAATTGTTCGCTAGATGTTTCACCTTTATGTGAGATTATTTCATGTATATTCTATTTGTTTCCATTCTCTTTTTCAACTCTCTCCCATTCTTCTCTCTTTCGCTTTTTTCTTTCCCATGTTTGAAACAAATTTGTAGTTTTTTAGAGTGTTTTTTCATTTGTTTTGGGTTTTTGTGTGTTTTTTGAATGTTTTTTTATATGTGTCAATAAGTTTCAAAAAGAGGGGTTCTTCACAAGAACAAAGGTGGATCTTTACCAAATATACTTATGTTATAATTTTATCAGAAGAGCAGATATGTGCTTTACGACAACCATACATGTGGAAAAAAAAATGCAAGGATCAGCTCATCGATTAATGTCAAAAAAGGGCTTAGCAAGTCTCGAATATGCATAGAGAACCAATGTTACATTTATGTTGGACCTTATCATGAGGACATGTAGGAATGAGGTCAATCCGTGATATATACATGTACATCAATTGAAACCATTCATATAGATACCCCTAGAAAAATACCTTTCACGAAGGCAATGGTGAATGTTACCCAAATTGAATAGTTTTGGAGTGTGTTGAGGCTTATGTAAGCAAAGGGGTATTGGTTCCTAATTTTTACATGTTGTAAAACCCTTTTAATCATTTTGCTTAAGTGAAAGAAATAAGAAATAGTTTCTAATGTTCTCCATCATGCTCAAAAAATTTCTTTAGTTGTTTTTCTCTTGCCCACTCAAAAATTAGTATGTGTTAATTCATGTGTTATAAAGGGTCTTTAAATTTACTTAAAAACTTACCCCACTTCAAATTTCTCTCCTTTGTGCCTCAGGTATCAATAATATTGGTGGGTTCATTTGCATCCCTCTTCTCCCACTATTAGAAAGAGTTAAGGATCATTAACATGTCAAAATCTATTGATGCCACAGGTGTTGTCAGATTGAGTAAAATGAACATTGATGACTTGCTCCATCTTTAATTGCCTTAGGTGACTCAAACATCGATTTGCAATTTGGAATCTCTCTCTCTCTCTCTCTCTCTCTCTCTCTCTCTCTCTCTCTCTCTCTCTCTCTCTCTCTCTCTCTCTCTCTCTCTCTCTCTCTCTCTCTCTCTCTCTCTCTCTCTCTCTCTCTCTCTCTCTCTCTCTCTCTCTCTCTCTCTCTCTCTCTCTCTCTCTCTCTCTCTCTCTCTCTCTCTCTCTCACACACACACACACACACACACACACACATTTTTGTCAGCATCATTTAATTGCTTGTTAGCCATGCACATGTTCATTTTTTGACATATCTCCTTGGCCTACTAACATTAGTGTCCAAACAACTTGTTTGTGTGATTCTTGGACACTGATGTCCAGCTACTCAGAGGTCCTCCATTGCTTCTTGAAGACGTTCATGTTGGCCCTGGCCAACAGTTTGGACGGAAAAAGAGCAGTAGGTTGGATGATAGCATAAATATGGACTTCATATCATGCCTAAAGACCAGAAAGACAAAAATCATTGGGCCAACCAGACGTCCATATCAAAAAGGCATCACCAGTGACTCATGAACCTCCTCCCGAACACACAGGTTGCACTTTCATAGCAACATTGGCGCCAGGATTCTTGCCCGGCTCATCAGCCCATGAAAGACCAGTAGAGCCCGCACCTGTAGGCTGCCACCAACTATAGCGATGTCAGTGTCTCAGTCCCTATGTCAGTGCCTACATGCTTGATTAGGTTAGTCATGTACCGGTGGTCATTTTGCAGGCGATTATAGTATGTGGCCTTACTATTGCGCAAAGAATCCCAATTGTTTCAGGACTTGCGCACGCTTGGAATCATTCTATCTCTGCCTGAGAGGTTATGAACTTAACCTCATATCTGTAGCACGATTCAAACCATAATTCATAAACATCTCATAGTTTTTTTTTTTTAATGGAGGTTCGGCTGAGGCCTACTCCCCTGGACTTTAACTTTCAAATTGCAACTGTACAAGGAAGGTCATAGTACCCATGGGACCCCCCTTATCCCACAAGAACAGGAGTTTACAAGACTGGGTTGAACGGCGGTCACAACTACTGCAAGGCTAGTCAAACGATGGCACATCAGCCATATGATTCATCATTCCAGGTTATACATGTCCCTTACTCTTGTGAGGAACCGCATAAGATGTTGGTCATCTAAAAGTCCATAAAATGACCACTCTAGATCATTGGGGGCCAAACACCACTGAACAATATTCCCTCCAAGTGACCAACCGTATCTATTTTTTCCCACTTCAGTCCTGCTATGCACCTAAACCTCTCTCTGCTGGACTTTCTTCTAGATTTGTAAATATCCACCTCAGACATTGGACTTGCATTCTTGTTCAACATGTTGATGTCGTAGCCCTCCTTCTTCCAAAACTTCCAGTAGCCCTGCTCCAATCTTCAGCAATTAAAGGTCCCCTTTTGCTCTTCTTTGATGAACTACCTATCGATCCGCTTCATGCCTGTTCATTTTTTGATTGAAGAAATGACTTTCATATGTTCTGACTCCATGCCTAGGATGTCGTCCAAATCTTTGATTTTAGGAGGCCGCTCATCTCCATCAACAATCTCACCATCCTCATCCTTAGAGATGATTCTCCCAGCAAATAAAGTTCCTACCGGATAAAAAAGCTCTGCCATCTCTGCATCATAAGCCTTGTTGCCCATCGTAGAGTCATGCGATTCATAGAAGTGGTTGGCCTTCGTCAAACAATCCCATATGCCAAGCTAGAACTTTGTCCACTTGCCCATATGTTGGAACTTATACAGCTTCCTGCAATTACTACCTTCTTTACTGAATTTGCTTTGCTCTGTGGTCATGAACCTCTAACTTTGTCTCCCACTCTTCCTTGATCTCAATAAACTTAGTTGATTTAAGGAGGTTAGGATCCAGATCAAGCATGAGAAAACATTTGACTTTGTTCCTTTATCCTTCTTGTTCTTTCGTGCCTTACTGCCTGCTCTTGCTTCTCCTTAAGACCTTCCACAAGAGACTCCAAATCCCAATGGTTCATGCTTTCCCGTGGCTTTTTTTTTTATAAAGGAAGTTCGGCCTTAGCCTACTCTCCTGGACTTGTATTAAATAAAAGGAAAGAAAGTTACAAGTGAAGGGGACTAGTGCCCATGGGACCCCCCATGTCCCATAAATTGAGGGAAGAGATTACATAGGTTAGATGGTGTTAGAAAGAAGTTTAATCACCCTCTCATCCCCCTCATGTGAGGCCCACTTGGGTTTGAGCTTGTTGTTGATGAAGGTAAGCACTTTATGATGGCTAAAAGGGGGGGATTTCTTACTATTGGCGATTCTTTTACCAAGGAGGAAGAATGATTTCTCAATCAACCACTCTTTGGGGGAGTCCTCGAAATTATAGGCACATCTTTGAGTACTGACATTTAAAGCATCTTTGCCAAGAAATTTCGAGACATGTGCTTTGTTTTCATCTACTGAATTCTTAACCATCTTTGATTGATCATCAATAGTCTCTCTCATTTGCTCTGCGGCATGGTATTGCTTAAGCCTCCACCCAACTAGGCCGTACAACAAATCTTCCTATTGCTAATGCTCAACTCACATTTTCAGTTCCCAGTGAAATTGCCACAACATATGTAACCCCCTCATCAATTACCATGGAGCAAGCAGCTCCGGATTGCACTGCAAGCTGCCAGAGTGGATGAAGATGATTCTGAACCTCCTCCTCAAAAAGAAATTGGATAAATACAAGCTCCAGCCTATCAAGACCCTGCACTGCTCCCTTGCAAGAATGTCACGGACATCCACTCCATGCAATCGCGGGTTTGAGAAAAAATTGTAATGGAACTTTTTTTCGTTTTTCAATCATCGCCAAAGCTGATGCAAGCATGCCATCTTGCTCCTTCGTGCAGAATAAACTTTTTGATCGAATGAAAAAATATATTTTTTTTCTTAGAAATAATTTTTTGATCAAAAAGATAACCTCTATCACTCATATTCAATAGCTTGGAACACCTTGCAAAAGCAAAGATCTTCACAAAAATTGATGTTCGAGGAGCTTATAATCTTGTCACGATCAGAGAAGGAGATGAATGGAAGACAACATTTCAAATAAGGTTATGGGCATTTTGAATATGTACTTATGCCATTTTGTCTCATAAATGCTCAAGTTATATTTCAACATATGATGAATAAAAGGTCTATTCAAGAAAAGTGGGAATTATTCATGGTTTTGAGACAATTCTTTGTTTCTAATTTTTTTCATTTTGAGTCATTTCACACACTACAACATGTTATTGTCTTGATTGGATTATTAAGTTGATAATTTAACATTAAAACTATTTGTATTATAAGTGGAGTATCAAGGCTAGAATCAAAACTAAGATGTTATCATAGTAAGTATTATCAATGGGAATTGAATAATTCCCAAAATTCTTGAATTGGCCTTATAATATCTTTTGAGTACTTAGATGATTTTGTGGCAATATACCATGATGACATCTTGATATTCTCCAAAAATCTACGGGATCACAAATATAATATAAAGATAGTCCTAGAGAAACTAAGAGAAAAAGGTTTACATGCAAAATTGGAAAAGTGCTCTTTCCATCAAATAGAAGTGGAGTTTTTAAGGTACATTCTATCAGAGAAAGAAATCTTTATGGATCCTAAGGAGATTGAGACAATCCTTGATTTGAAACCACCTTCATGTGTTTGAGATGTACAATGTTTTCTAGGGTTTTGCCATTTTTTACATGATATTCATCAAAGATTACTACAAGATAGTGATACCTCATACAAAGCATATAGGAAACACAAAATTCTCATGGAATGAAGACACAAAGAAAGCCTTTCAAACCCTAAAATCATCATTCATCACTGCTCCAATTCTAGTTCATCCTGATTCTACCAAGAATTTTTTCATGGAGACATATGCATCGGACTTTGCCTTGAGGGTGATCCTATCCCAACATGGGGATGATGGACAGCTACATCTAGTTGCATATCATTCAAGGAAATTCTCTCTTCCAAAGATTAACTATGAAATCCATGATAAATTACTTCTTGTGATAGTGGATGCATTTGATACCTTGCATCACCATCTAGAAAGAGAAGCTCATGAAGTTATTGTGTGCACACATCATAAGAATTTAGATTACTCTATGACCACTCGTATCCGCAATAGAAGGCAATATCGATGGAGTAACTTTCTATCCAGGTTTGATTTTGTCATCATGTATCGTGCAAGACGCCAGTAATGCCAATCAAATTCCTTATCAAGAAGATCTTACCTTGCATGAAAGAAATGTGAAGAGGCTTTTGATCAATAGAAGAATGTATTACTCAAGCCTGAACATTTCCAATTAGCAGCTACCTCTTCAAACCATCAAGAAGATGCAACCTTGGCCCATTTGATTTCACACTCTATCACATGATGAATTGTTTCGTAATGTTAAACAAAAAATTCAAGATGGAAAAGTTCATGAAGTAAATGAGTTCTTAGAAAATGATAGGTTACTATTCTATAAGAAACTATTTTACATCCCTTCAAGAAAGCCCAAGATCCAAGTACTTCAACCACATCATGATTGTTAAAAGTCAAGCTTCAAACAAAAAATTCGTGGGAACTCAATCACAAACATGTGGAGAAATCAAATAAAGGCAAAAGCCACGAGATTCGATCAAGAAAGGTCACTCAACCACTCCCCAAGTCATCTCAACTAAGTCCTCCAAGTTAGGAGGCTGATTTGGAAAGGTAGTTCCTAGATCTTAGGGACACACTTCTCACTATAAAAGGAGCATGTATCACGAGTTCTTTTGGGCCGTCTTCTTGGTGTTTTAGCTCATGTAACATGAGCACTAAGTGTTGGAGTTGTAATAAGCAAGCACCTTGCTTGCTTGCTTGTTTTCTTTGACTAGGCATATCTATGTGTGTGCGTAGGCAATGTTGCAACTCTCTACCCCTACGTTGTTAGCATTGGTTCTCCCTCCTTATGTATCCATTTAATAAAATTTGTGTCTCATTGGATAGGCATAAGAATGCTCACTAATTCTCTCGAGCATTCTCACAGTAGTTTGGGAGAAACATGCATTTTAGTGAAGTTTGGTGATTGATATCTCTCTTTGTGTGTAGGCTCTATTGGAACTATTTTTCTCTGTGTTGTAAGGGCTCGTTCTCCTTATCTACTTATCCATTTGCTATGGCTTTTGTGTCATTTGCTAGCTATTAGAGTGCTCTAAAATCAACCAATTTTGAGATTCATGCTTTGTATACTCTCTAAGAAAAACTTGCTGGAGTGAAGTGATGTCCTTTTTTGACTAGTAGTTGTGAGCATTCAACTAGCTCATTGTGCAGACATTGATTCTCTTTGTGTAAGTATCCATTTTGAGTGGAATTTGTTTTCATGGAAAGCTCTTGGTGTCTACTATAGGTTCATAAAATTGCATTGGATTTCTCTGCATATGCTTTGAGAAAGAACATTTTTGGTGTGAAGAGGTCAAAGAAGGGTACCTGTGGAGGTCATTCGTGCTTTATCGTTGCATAGGGGTTGAGATATTTTCCCCATTAGCGGTATTAGAGCATTTTGGAATCTTGGAGAAATCCAATACAAGCAACAAGACCTATTGGAGCTGTTGGTTGAAGATTTGCATCAACAAAAAGCTTGTTGGAGGTAGCTCACATCAAGGGGGAGCTATTCTACTCAAATTTTCAAGAGCACAAGGTGTCCATCTATGGAAAGCTTTGATTGAGGTAACTTTAGAGCCTCATGGAACTATCAACCATGGAGATTTAGGGTCTCCAACTACCTTATGGGCAAGGGCCTTTGGGGATTGATTTGTGGAAGTGGACCAAGGCCTAGGTTGGATGAAAATCCAACCAATGACTAGAGAAGGGCCTTTAGGGAATTGAATGAAAGAGACAAGAGGGTTATCTTTATCCTTTCCCAACACATTAGCAATGGCATGATCGGTCATATCCAAGACTTGGATTCAAGCATGAAGGTATGGGAGATACTTGAG
The DNA here is from genome assembly GCA_020310875.1 of Ceratopteris richardii. Lineage (NCBI taxonomy): Eukaryota > Viridiplantae > Streptophyta > Polypodiopsida > Polypodiales > Pteridaceae > Ceratopteris > Ceratopteris richardii. The sequence continues at coordinate 52,151,946 of CM035423.1, forward strand.
AGGCTTTATTCAACAAGCACCAAAGCAAGGAAGATCCAACTCAAGAATGAGCTCAACAACCTTAGGAAGAGCTCAGGGAGTAGCATAAATGACTACATACTTAAGGTCAAGGAATTGTCAGATGCATTGGGATCCATTGAAAGCCATATAGATGTTGACGATCTTGTGGTTTATAGTCTCAATGGTTTGAGAGATGATGAAAAGTGGAAACCGTTTACCACTTCAGTATATGTAGGGGATAATCTTCCTGATTTCAAGCAATTGGTTGCTCCCATGGTCATCGAAGAGATGAACATAAGTGGAAGTTCAATTAAAAGCAAGGATGCACAAGTTTTCTATGCAGGTAATCAAAGGGGCAAAGGAAGAAGAGGACAAGCCAGGGGCAACGGAAGGTTTGGAGGAAGGCAAGGCCACTCAAGCAATCAAGGACATGACCAAGGCACCTCATCACAAAGAGGTAGAGGAAGAACAAGAGGAAGAGGAGGATGGCATCAACAAAATAGGAATCAAGATGGCAAAGGATGTTACATATGTGGTAATTTTGGCCACTATCCTAGAGATTGCTACCAAGCAAGAAACCAAAGGAGCTATAAACTTTGTACAAAGGTAAGGGACATGTAGAAACATGTGATGATATAGCACATGGGATCTCCCATGTTGGAGATGTAGCTTTGGATGACAAGGAGGAAGGAAGATGTCTCAAGGATGTCTTGCATGTACCTACCATCACAAAGAACTTGGTGTCCATAGGGCAAATGGTTGAAAGAGGCTATCAAGTAAGGTTTAACAAAGGTGAATGCTTTGTGGAGAACCTTAAGCAAGGCTAGAAGGTGATAGCAAGGGGAAGAAAGCAAGGTAGACTCTTCACCTTGGAGGTAAATTCTCATTCCACTCAACATGTCTACTTCACATATGGAAACAAGAAGATTTCAGAGTTGGACTTGTGCCACAAGAGGATAGGTCACATCAACGTACAAAGAATGAAGGAAATACAATTCAAGGGGTTGGTTGAAGGTCTTCCAAACTTCCAAGGACAAGGTATGAAGCATTTATGTGAATCTTGTCAACTAGGAAAGCAAGTGAGACTTCCATTGAAGAAGAGTGGCTACATAAGCCACCATCCATTAGAGTTGATATATACAAATTTGTATGGGAGAGAAGTTACATGATGTAACTACATACAGGATTATTATAGATTCATTGATCTATGCTATGATCACAAGACTAGATTTGTGTTATATTGTTGGAGTTCTTTCTCAATTTATGCAAGCTCCAACAAGTGAACATTTAAATTGAGCCAAATGAGTGCTAAGATATGTGAAGCACACAATCAATCATGTCTTGTTTTATAGATATGATGAAGAATTGCATGTAAAGGACTTCAGTGATGCTGATTGGGCTAGTTCGAAGGAAGATAGAAGATCCACTTCAGGTTATGTGTTCATGATAGGTAGCAAACCTATCACATGGAGCTTAAGAAGCATCCTACTATTGCACTATCATCTATAGAAGCTGAATATAGAGGATTAGCCTTTGCAACTTGTGAAGCTATGTGGATCAAGAAGCTCTTGGATGATCTTGATATGCAGGTGAAGACCATTCCAATTTATGGTGACAACATCTCAAGCATTCACTTGACAAACAATCCAATGTTTATGCACGAAGTAAGCACATAGAAGTGCATGATCATTATGTTCGAGAAAAAGTTTTGAGCAAGAATGTGGATATAAAGTTCATTGGAACTAATGACCAGGTTGCAGACATGTTTACAAAGTCCTTAGATGCTTCTAAGCTAAAGAGGTTCAAGGATGAAATCAACTTGCAGGATATGGCTGAAGGTGCAAGCTTGAGGGCGGTGCAAGCTCACATGCAAGCTTGAACTTTCTCTTATTTGCAGTGAAAAGTGTAGAAGACCTTATCAAGATCAAGACTTGTACCAACATCTGAACCTTCAAATGAAAACTAGTACAAATTGAAAAAGGCAATGAGCTTGAAACTTTGGTCACTCAAACTAGACACTTATGGCTTTCAAATGAGCTATGAAACACTCAATTTGGAGTAGTTTTGGTTTGGCAATTCATGTAACTTCTCTCCATCATTTAAGCATAGCTTCACATTTGTGTCCATAGGTTGAGTGAGTGGTTTGCATTCACTCATTCCAAATCTAAAAAGAACATCCAAGAGGTACTTTTTTTGCATTAAGCAGATGTCATCTTTCCCATAGACTATCTCAATGCCTAAAAAGTATTTCAGCTGACCAAGATCTAAAATTTTGAGGCAAAGAGTTGCCAAACCAAAACTACTCCAAATTGAGTGTTTGATAGCTCATTTGAAAGCCATAAGTGTTTAGTTTTAGTGACCAAAGTTTCAAGTTCATTGGAGTTTTCCATTGGTACCTGTTTTCATTTGAAGGTTCAGTTGTTGGCAAAAGTCTTGATCATGAGAGGGTTCTGCTGCAAATAGGAGAAAGTTCAAGCTTGCATGTGAGCTTGCACCCCCCTCAAGCTTGCACATGTGAGCTTGCACCTTCAGTCATATCCTGCAAGTTGATTTCATCCTTGAACCTCTTTATCTTAGAAGCATCTAAGGACTTTGTAAACATGTCTGCAACCTGGTCATTAGTTCCGATGAACTTTATATCCACATCCTTGCTCAAAACTTTTTCTCAAACATAATGATCATGCACTTCTATGTGCTTACTTTGTGGATGAAACATTGGATTGTTTGTCAAGTGAATGCTTGACATGTTGTCACCATAAATTGGAATGGTCTCCACCTGCACATCAAGATCAGCCAAGAGCTTCTTAATCCACATAGCTTCACAAGTTGCAAAGGCTAATCCTCTATATTCAGCTTCTGTAGATGATAGTGCAACAATAGGATGCTTCTTCGAGCTCCATGTGATAGGTTTGCTACCTATCATGAACACATAACCTGAAGTGGATCTTCTATCTTCCTTCGAACCAGCCCAATCAGCATCACTGAAGGCCTTTACGTGCAATTCTTCATCATATCTATAAAACAAGGCATGATTGATTGTGTGCTTCACATATCGTAGCACTCATTTGGCTGAATTTAAATGTTCACTTATTGGAGCTTGCATAAATTGAGAAAGAACTCCAACAATATAACACAAATATGGTCTTGTGATCATAGCATAGATCAATGAACCTATAATAATCATGTATGTAGTTACATCATGTAACTTCTCTCCATCATTTGAGCATAGATTCACATTTGTGTCCATAGGTTGAGTGAGTGGTTTGCATTCACTCACTCCAAATCTGAAAAGAACATCCAACACGTACTTTCTTTGCATCAAGTAGATGCCATCTTTCCTATAGACTATCTCAATGCCTAAAAAGTATTTCAGCTCACCAAGATCTGAGATTTTAAACTCCTTACCGAGTTTTCTTTTTATCTCTTGTATTCCTGCAACATTACTTCCTGTTATCATGAGATCATCAACGTATATGCAAATATATACCTGCTTGCCTTCTTCTTTCTTCATGTAGAGAGAGGGATCTACACTACTTGGACTATACCCACACCTTGTGAGGTACTCGACCAATCTTTGGTTCCAAGCACATGGTGCTTGCTTCAGCCCATACAAAGCTTTCTTCAATCTACAAACAAAATCTGGATGCTTTTTATCTTCAAATCCAATCGGTTGACTCATGTATACCTCTTCTTGAAGTTCACCATTGAGAAAAGCATTTTTTATGTCAAGTTGGTACAATGGCTACCTCCTTGTTGCACTCACTGCAATCAAACTTCTAATTGTTCCCATCTTTGCAATTGGGTTGAAAGTCCATTCATAGTCGATGCCGTGAGTTTGCTTGAATCCTTTTGCTACTAGTCTAGCTTTATGGCTAGCTAGAGAACCATCAACATTTCTCTTTATTTTAAACACCCATCATTTGGAACAATCTTCATACCTTCAGCCTTTGGAACATGCTCCCATGTGTGATTGTCCTTGAGAGCTTTTATCTCTTCTTGCATAGCCTCTTGCCATTCTTTTTGTGTAAATGGTTCTTCATATGTATCCTCTTCTTTGTCTTTGACCACCTATGTCATATATGCAAAATGCTTTGCAATAAAATTGTCATAGCTGACCCTTTGAATTGGATACCTTGCTCCTGAATACCTCCTTTCATTTCCTTTTGAATATTGTTTGTTCAGCCTGTTCAACTTTACCTTTGGTGTAATCACCTCTTCACACTCTTCTTCACTTTCATTTGAATCACTATTTTGGGCAGCATTTTCAGCTTCAAATCTTCCATAACCTGATGTTGGTGATGAGGAATGACTCCTTAGTCTCCCCTTCCATGTTGAGCTTTCTCCAAGTGATGTAAAAGCTTCTGGACCTGACATTTGAGCGCTTGTTTGCTGAAATTCTTCTTGGACAGCACCTCCCTCATCTTCGCAATCTTCTTCAAGAATCTTCTCTTTCTCTTTCTCTTCAAACCATGGTCTTAGCTCATCAAATACATCTCCTGATACTCATAGCTCCTTTGTCACCGGATTGTAGCACTTGTATCCCTTTTGCTCCGATGAATATCCAATGAAAATACATTTTTCTGACTTTGCCTCCATCTTTGTCCTTAGTTATTGAGCGATGTGAACATAACACACACATCCAAAAACTTTGAGATGTGTAAGGTCAGGTTTCTTACCGGAATAAACCTCTTCGGGAGTTAAATTATGCACTCTAGTCGTTGTGCACTTGTTCATCAAATAAACAGCCGTACTAGCTACTTCAGCCCAATAGTTTAGTGGCACCTTCATCTGGTTGAGCATGCACCTTGCAACTTCTGTGATATGTCTATTTTTCCTTTTAGGTATTCCATTTTCTTGAGGCATGTATCTACATGTAAATTGTCTCTTGATGCCATTTTCATAAAGAAAATCTGAAAATTCTTTGCAAAAATATTCTCCTCCTCCATGGGACCTCAAGGTCTTTATGTAGCATCCTGTTTCCTTTTCTACCTGTGCTTTAAATCCCTTGAACATGGAGAACACATCTGATTTTGTTTTATGCAGAACATCCATACTTTTCTTGAATGATCATCAATAAAAGTGATAAAATATCTATTACCAGCCAATGATGGTTGTTGTGATGGTCCCCATACATCCGTGTGTATCAAGTCGAGGACATTCCTTTCCACATAGTTGCTCTTCTTGGAATGGTTGTCGAGTTTGCTTTCCTAGTTGACATGCTTCACAAAACTCATGTAGTCCAGCATCATTGAATCTTGGAAGACCTCTTACCACTTCATGGTTGCTCATGTCCTTGAGCTTGGGAATGTTGATCGGTCCAAACCTTTTGTGCCACAAATCGATTTCAGAACTTGTTTCCAAACTGAATATACATCACCTTTCCATGTGGTTGTTGAATGTCCAAAGTGAACATCCTACCTTCTTTCCTTCCTTGAGCAATGAGCTTGAATCCTTCTTTTGGATTCTTTATAAAGCAACCTTTTTCATTGAAGATAACATGATATTCTTTCTCTACCATTTATCCTACTGAAATCAAATTCTTTGCAATAGTAGGAACATGAAGAACATCAGCCAATACCTTCTTACCTCCAAGCTTGATATCTCCAACATGCTCAATTGCATGTTGAGTTTCATCACCGGTCTCCACACATGCTTTTCCACTTGGAGCTTGTAGCTTTGTGAATAAATATCATTGGCATGTCATATGGTTGTTGCAACCTGAATCTATGAACTAGTTTTTATCATTACTTCTCGGGTTGTTGTACGCATGCTTCATGGCAAGCATGGTTTGCTTGTCTCCTTCACTTGATGTACTGGCATAGTTATTTTGGCTCCTTTGGTTGCCTCCATTCAGACTTCCATTCTTTAGCCAACAATCATTTGCATGCTAGTTTACCACAATGATAACATGTTATACCTTTATGAGGATTGTATGAACCTCGACCTCTTCCTCTATTTCTTCATCGACCTCTTCCGTTCTCCTCTGAGTTGTGTTGGCTGAAATTTGTGTTGTTAATAGCTTCTTCCTCTTCCTCTCGAACCTCCTCTTGAGTTCCTTCCTCTACCTTGTCCTCCATATAACATTTGACTATGGCTGTCCTTACCTTTGTTGCCTTGTCCTTGTTGAGCAACCTCTTCAGCCACAAGATTTGGTATAATCTCGTCGAATGTTGGTAGAGGGTCTCTATAAAGAATGTTTGTGATGAGGGGCTTCCACTTTTCTTCACACCTCAAGCCATTGAGGGTTGTTTGAACGATGTCTTCCTCTTGTATCTTGCATCCAATTGATGCTAGCTGATCTCGAAGCTCCTTGATCCTCAATGTATATTCACTAATACTTTGGTTTGAGTTTTTCTTCATGTTGTTGAGCTCCTTCTTGAGTTGCATCCTCCGAGACCTTGTTGAGGTAGCATACACCTTCTCTAATGCTTCCCAATCCTTGGCTATTTTTAAGCTTTGCACATGATCAATCATAGTGTTAGAAATAACTTGTGAAATGACGAACATCACCCTTCGATTCCTCTCTTCCCAATCAGCAAATTGTCTCCTTTGTGCCGGAGTAATGTTGGGATCTTGAAGGTCCACCAGTTGTGGATCATCTCCAGTAACTAGACTCCATAAACTTTTACATTTAACGTAATTTGTCATTCTATACCTCCAAGACTGAAAATTATCTTTGTCTAACTTCTCAACTTCTTGTCCTAAATTAGCCATTGAAAACTTCCAAGATTGAAGTTTACCTCAAATATGTTGTGGCGCTCTTCCTTGACTTTATGAAGCTCCCCCTTAATTTGTAGCTTCTCCTTTGCTTCACTTCAGTTCCAATGCTTTGCTTCTTCAAAATTCAATGCTCTCATACCAATTGTTGGAGAATTCCTCTCCTATTTGCAGTGGAAAGTTTGGAAGACCTTCTCAGGATCAAGACTTTTGCCAATAGCTAAACATTAAAATGCAAAATGGTACCAATTTAAAAATGCAATGAACTTGAAACTTTGGTCACTCAAACTAGAAACGTATGGCTTTCAAATGAGCTATCAAACACGCAATTTGGAGTAGTTTTGGTTTGGCAACTTTTTGCCTCAAAACAGACTGCATATTCACTTAGATAGGCTAAAAACTAGACTTCAATAAAAATTGAATAACTCAAAGAGCATAAAGAATTTGATAAAACTATTCTAGATAGAGGAAGTACTTGAGATAAGCGGTCCAAGGAATGTTTAAACTCTAAAAATAGATGCATAAATTGAGAGATATGACTCTCACAAGTAGGCTACCCAGAAATTGGTATGCGGTTGGACATAGTCTATGAGAGTGAAGAGAAAGAAATGACTCAAACCAAATGAACTACCTACAAGGGGACCTCCACGCCTTCTTCCTCTATCCTTGAGTGTCCTCCCTTGCCTCTTTTATAGCCAAGTGACCATGATGATATGAAGGTCAAAGCTTAATCCGATGCAGATTGGGCCTATTTGAAGGAAAATAGAACGAGTGCAAGTGGTTATCTAATCATGCTAGGTAGCAAGATCATCTCATGGATTTCAAAGAAGCAACCCACAATGGCATTATCTTCCACCGAGGCTGAGTATAGAGATTTGGCTCAACATGTGAGCTAATGTGGATTAAGAAGCTATTTATGGAGCGTAATTTGGAGATTGACACATATCCAATATTTTGTGAAAATATGAGTAGCATTCATCTAACATTGAATCCTATCTATCATGCTAGAACCAAACATATTGAAGTGCACTATCACTTCACAAGGGAAAAGGTGATATCCAAGGAATTTTCAATACATCGTATTGGTACCAAGGACCAAGTTGCTGACATGCTTACAAAGGCTTTGGATGGAATGAAGATCTCAAAATTCAAGCAATGCATCAACATGAAAGAGCTTGGATGAAGACGAACAATTAGAGCTTGAGGGGGAGTGTTAAAATTCAAGCTTCATACTAAAATTTTGTGGGAACTTAATCATGGACTTGTGGAGCAATCAAATGAAGTCAAAAGCCATGAGATTCCATCAAGAAAAGTCTCAACGACTCCCCAAGTCATCTCAACTAACTCCTCCAAGTTAGTACGCTGATTTGGAAAGGTAGTTGCTATATTTTAGGGATACACTTCTCACTATAAAAGGAGCATGTAGCTTGACTTTGTTTGGGCCATCTTCTTGGAGTTGTAGCTCATTTAAAGTGCGCACTAAGTGCTAGAGTTGTAATAAGCTAGCCCCTTGCTTGCTTGTTTGTTTTCTTTAAATAGGCATATCTATGTGTGTGTGCAGGGAATGTTGCAACTCTCTATCCCTGAGTTGTTAGCATTGGTCCCTCCTTATGTATCCATTTGATGTAATTCGTGCCTCATCGGATAGCTACAAAAGTCCATTTATGCTTATCAATTCTCTAGAGCATGATCTGAGTAGTTTTGGAGAACCATTCATTTTAGTGAAGTTGGGTGATCGATATCTCTCTTTGTGTGTACGCTTTGTTGGAACTATTTTTCTATGTTGTAAGGGCTCTTTCTCCTTCTCTATTTATGCATTTGCTATGATTTTGGTGTCATTGGGTAGGTATTTGAGTGAACTCAATTTTGAGATTCATTCTCTATATACTCTCTGAGAAAATCTTGCTGGAGTGAAGTGAGGTCTTTATTTAACTAGCAGTTATGAGCATTCAACTAGCTCATCATATGGAAACTGTTTCTCTTTGTGTAAACATCCATTTAGATTGAAATTTGTTTTACTTGAAAGCTCTTGGTGTTTACTACACCTCCACAAAACCTCACTAGAGGTCTCTGTATATGCTCTAAGAAAGAGCATTTTTTGTGTGTAGAGGTCAAAGAAGGGTACTTGTGGAGGTCATTCGTGCTTCGTGGTTGCATAGGGGTTGAGATACTTCCCCCATGAATAATAACCTTGCATCAAGAAATTTTAGAGTGAATAAAAAAATAGAACTCATGTCAAGGGATTTTTTGTGACCTCAAATGTGGAAGGAAGTCAAAGAATATATCTAAACTTGTGACACTTGCAATAGATCTAAGGTATTGGGACATAAACATCATGGCCCCTTGCAACCTTTACCTATTCAAGAAAATCCATGGTCTTCATTATCAATGGATTTCATCATAGATCTACCAAGATCAGATAAGTATGATTGTTGGAGGAGATGGTGGACACCTTCCAAAGATGAGATGGTGCTACAAATTTCTACTTCACACCAGCCAAAAATGACATAAGGAGTCCAAAGTAGACCTCTTGAATATTCCAAGAAGCACTATCAATCACCCAAGTACTTTGGAAGATGATCCTCAAATCATTAGATCAAAACAGATAAGTTGGAGTTTCATTGTGAACCAAAAACTTGCTATTTTGGTCACTATACCTGCTCAGAGAAATAAATAGTACTCCTTCTCTACTAACAATTGAACAAACTCATTTTGGGAATATCTAACTAACTTGGAAAGCTAACTTTTTCAAGTTATTTCACTAGAAATGATCAACTATGCTCAGAGAATTATGCTTAGCGATTCAGAGATGCATCTCGATATTTTCGAGTACTAACAGTATGCAAACCAGTAAGCAATGTTTTCTCATAACTCACGCATGGATAAGCTAATTAAAATAAACCTTTGTAGAAAGAAAATAGACAGCCTAATGAATCTATATCAACTTAAATCACTAAAAATGATAAAGTACAAGCGGAGAAATGGATCCAATTCATTGTTTTGAGTGACCCATGATAGAGTAGAAGAAATGGGATATGAGAAAATTATATGTATTATTGCAATTACATTGATATTAGCAATGAATAATTGCACAATGTGAGGTCAATGGTAGAGCTATAGTGTGAGCTAAATGTCCACTATAAATCCCTCTAATTATCTCTCCAAATCGGGCTCTCTCAGGCTGCATCTCCATGCGACTAGATAGTCCCTTTCTTATAGCCTTTTGTTGGATCCAAGATTCAACTTTGAATTTGAATCTTTAGCTAAAAATGTTCCAAAGTTTTAGGACTTGATGTGCCATACATCCTCACAAAATAATTCATGGAAAGATTCTTCTAAGAACTCATGATTGAAGTGATTCTACTTATGAACTTTTACAAGGAGTAAAAATCAATTTTTTACATGAGATCATTCATGTGCTAATACATGAATGAACATAGGATCTTTCAGGATAAGTGATCAAGCATTTAGGGTTGTAATAATTGCACCAAAGCTCCCCCTCAAGCCTAATATGCTTGGGCTTCAATTCTCTTTGATCTCCTACAATCCAATCATCATCTTGAACCTGATGAATTTGGTTCCATCCAAAGATTTGGTTAGCATATCTACACATTGCAAGTTTGTTGATACATATGACAATTGTATGTCCTCGCTAAGTAGCTTCTATCTCACATAATGATAATGCACTTCAATGTGATTAGTCCATGCATGATATACAGGATTAGTAGCCAACTGTAATGAGCTAGTATTATCTCCAAAAATCATTGGAGTTTACTTCTTGAAACAAGTGAAGGCTTCATCTTTATGCTTCATATAATAAGTATATTGTCCACCTAGTATAGTCATCTATGAATGAAACATAATACCTTGACCATGAAATTGATGGCTCTCTGCTAGGACCCCACACATCTGTGTGTCCAAGCTCCAAGTAGTCTTCATACATGTATCCTATTTTATTGAATGGTTGCCTATGTGACTTGCTAAATTGGCATGCTCCAGATTTAAAAATCATGTGTTTCTTGGACACATTTGGGATGCCAAGAACACTCTCATCCCTGCATATTTGCGTCAATGTCCTTTCACCTATATGACCTACTCTCTTATGCCATGTCTCCAATTCAGATAGGGTTTGGTCCTTATAATTGAAGAGAGCAATATATCTTGTATCTTTAACTTCAAAGGTAACACGTCTACTAGATTTCTCACCTTTTGCAATCCTCTTGAAGCCTTGTTGAGGTTCCTCCACATATGCTCCATGCCTTGTGAATCTAACCTGTAAACCCTTCTCAACAATCTATCCAACACTGATTAGATTCTCGGTTATTGTTGGCACATACAATACCCTACTTAGAAGATTCATGTTACCATCAGATGCTTTAACATTTCCAATCTTCTTTACTGAGTGCCTAGTGTCATCACATGTCTAGACTTCATGCTTTTCTTTGGATTCTTCAAGGTCAGACAATAATGCTACATTGCCTACTACATGATTGGAGCAACCAGAATCAATATAGAATAGGTACTCATCATCTTTACCTTGCTTGGCTATCATATTTATGAGTAATAGGGAATCCTCTTGATCATCTATATATTGTTTGTAGTCTCCTTCTTCTAAAGCCTCCTTGATAAATGTTGTAGCCTTGGTTGTAATTGTGATGGTAGTTGTTTCCTCCATTATTGAACTTGGCTCTTGGTTCTCCATAGCCTCCTCTATGGAAGCCTCTTCCTCTATGATGCTTTGTGTTCTTGAAGCATTCATTTATGGTATGATTGATCAAGCCAAAAATGTTGCAAGCTGAAGAATTGTATGGTCTCCCCCTGGCTTGCTTTGCTCCTCTGCCCCTTCCTCTATTACCTCTTCCTCTACCTATGAAATTCACTTGAGAGGTACTTGCCTCTTCTTCATGCTTCTTACCTTTTCCTTTATCTTTACTCTTATTTTTATGTGTGTAAATGGCACAAGATTGATTACCTCTAGAAGTATTTCCATTCTTGTTGAGCTTTGTCTCATGTGTGAAGAGTTGCCCCATCAATGTATTGAGGTCAGGTATTTGCATGTCCATATATAGGTCCATTGTTGTGGTGAAGGACTCCCATTTGTCATCAGCCTTGATGCCATTCATGATCTGCCTTACTATCTTATCCTCTTCTATTTCTTCTCCAATTCTCCCAAGTTGATCAGCTATATCCTCATCTTGGTCATATAGTCAGCTGCACTTTGCTTTGGTTGCTTCTTCAAGGTTGTGAGCTCCATCCAAAGATGGTTCTTTCTGGCCCTTGTATTTGATGAGAAGTATGAAGATAGTACTTCCCAAGTTTCTTGGGAAGTCTTAAAATTCCTAATATGAGGTTTAAAAAAATAAAATATTGAATTGAGTATGTAAGATCTGTCTAGAGCATCCTTTGCACACCATGCAGCTAGTCTCTCTTGCTCTTCTCTTGTAGGTTGGTTTTTGCTTCTAAAGGTTGGCATTTCTTCATCTCCAGATATGTATCCATACAAGCTTCTTCCTTGGAGGTAAGCCTTCATCCTTGGATAATAGCCCCTGTCCAATTTGTCAATGAATGATAGAAATCCATCTCCCATTTTACCTTGATGTTGCTCGGATACCACTATTGGAGGAGATGGTGGACACCTTCCAGAGATGAGATGGTGCTGCAAATTCGTTCTTCACACTAGCTAAAACTAAGACAAGGAGTGCAAAGTAGATCCCATGATCTTTCCAGGAAGCACAAATAATCACCAAAGTACTTTGGAAGATGATCCTCAAATCATTTGATAAAGATAGATACGTTGGAGTTTCACAATGAACCAAAAACTTGCTATTTCGATCACTACACCTCCTCAAAGAAATGAACAATACTCCTTCTCTGCTAATAATTGAACAAAATCCTTTTCTTCACATCTAATTAACTTGGGTAGCTAACATTTTCAAGTTATGTCACTAGAAATGATCAACTATGCTCAGAGAATTATGCTTAGCAATTCAGAGATGCATCCCGACATTTTCGGGTACTAACAGTATGTAGACCAGTTTCTTTGCTCATAACTCAAGAGTGACTATGCCAATTCAAATGAAACTTTGTAACAATAAAATAGATAGTCTAATGAATCTATTACAGGTCAAATCACTGAAAATAATCAAGTACAAGCTGAGAAATAGATCAAAGAAGTTCAATGTTCTGAGTGATACATGATAGAGTAGAAGAAATGGGATATGAGAAAACTATGTGTTCATGCACATAAATTACATTGACATTGGCAATGAATAATTGCAAAATGTGAGGGAAATGGTAGAGCTATAGTATGAGCTCAATGTCCACTATAAATCCCTCTAAGTATCTCTCCAAATTGGGCTCTCTTAGGCTGCATCTCCATGCGACTAGATAGTCCCTTATTTATAGCCTTTTGTTGGAGCCAAGATTCAAGTTTGAATTTGAATCTTTACCTAAGTGTTCCAAAGTTTTAGGACTTGATTTTCCATAAATCCTCACCAAATAATTCATGGAAAGATTATTCTAAGAACTCATGATTGAAGTGATTCTACGTATGCACTTTTACAAGGAGTAAAAATCAATTTTTTACATGAGATCATTCATGTGCCAATACACGAATGAACATAGGATCTTTAAGGATAAGTGATCAAGCATTTAGGCTTGTAATAATTGCACCAACAATGATGTCATTCTTGTTATAGTGGATAGATTTACAAGATGGTGCACTTCATTCCAACTACCAAGGCAATCACAGGTGCAACTACGGCTAGACTTTTTCTCAGATATATCTTTAGGCTTCATGAATTGCCTAATGATATTTTCAATGATCGAGGTCCACAGTTCATATCCAACTTTTGTAACAATCTTTGCAAGATCCTTGGTATTCAAGTCAAATTGTGTACAACCAATCATCCATGGATTGATGGAGAAACAGAATGGGTGAATCAAGTCCTAGGACACTATCTCTGTTGCACCATCAACTATCATCAAAATGATTGGTTTGAGCTCTTACCCTTTGAAGAGTTTTCCTATAACACTAGTGCTCATATATCTACAAAGTAGACTCCCTTCTTTGCGAAGTATGGAAAAACACCCAAGGATGGATACACAACTCTCAATCATGTCAAGAACCCATCTACTAGAGATAAGCCCGAATACCTCATGGATATTCACCAAGAAATGAAGCAAGATATCCATAGCTCTCAAGAACAATATAAGCACCCAATACCTCATGGATATTCATCAAGAACTCAAGCAAGAAATCCATAGATCTTAAGAACAATATAAGCATTATGCAGATCAGCATCATGTTCAAAATCCATCCTTTCACATTTGGGACAAATTTTGGTTACTCATAAATAATTCCCAAACTTCAAGGCCTTCTCCAAGCTAGACCATCAGAGATTTGCTCTGTTCACCATCTTGGCCGAGATTATCCAATCACTTTCAAGCTCCAATTGCCAAGTACCATGAGAATACGTCCATTTTTCCATGTGTACATGTTGGAACCATATTAGATTTCACCATTGAGGGGGTAGAGATCTAGTGCTTCACCACCTATCAAGATTGATGATCATGAAGAATTCGTCCCAAGGAAGGAGTACCTTGTTCATTAGAAAGGGTATGACATCAAGGATCATACCTGGGAACCTGTAGAAAACCTTCAAAGAGCATCACTCTAAGGTTCAAGAATTTCATAAGAAAAATCAACAAAGTCAAGACATGAGAACATGACCACTTCTCATGGAACTCGTCGCTTGAGGGGGAGGTGATATCATGGACAAAGGAAACCATCCTGAACCTCAAATGCCATGTCACTTTCTATATCTCATGATTACTCAAAGGAAACCATCCTGAACCTCAAATGCCATGTGACTTTCTATATCTCATGATTGCTTCTATCGCATCTCAAAGCATGCCAAAACCCTAAGATCGTCTGTCTATTTACCTGATTTTGACACCCGGAGGTCTTCTTTCGAATCGATGACATCATCCATTCATAACTGCCATTGATGAACCACGTAAGGAGGGGTTGACCACATACTCAATCTTTCCAATGCCAATTTTGCAAGCTCATGGAGTAACGATCTCCAAGTAAGTACTTTCCAAGTTCCAATTTGAGTTCTAGTCTAGTCTGGTCTAGTATCCTGGATATCCTGTGTTGTCTAGTTCTAATCTTGTAGTACGAGATCCTTTCTAGTTACTCCTTGTATATAGTTCATCTCCTTGGCAGGGGTTCTTGTAATCCAAATATCTTGCTTCATACCTATGATCTCAGGTTGTAGGACCTCCGGTATCATCTGTAGCCCACTTATCCATACCTATTAGTCTCGGGTTGTGGGAAGTCTTGTATTCTTGTATTATTTCCACTACATGGGTGACCTTATCATCAGAAGTACAATTCTGAAATCTTATCTAGTCTAGTCAAAGAGCACAGTCTAGTGCTCCCCTTACATGCTTTGTCTCTGATTGCAGTGTGGGCTACCCCAGCATATGTTAGTAACGGGTACATGGTTTTGATCGTCTGGCTGCTACTTCTTAATATTTATCCCCCGAGAAGCACGTGGCTTTCCTGTGATGGCTTGCTTTCCTAGCCTTTCTCATGAGTATCTTCCTTTGTCACCTCAGATTAGGGGATCACTTGGTAATTTTTTGGAGATTCCACAATTGGCTACCTCAATTGTGGCCAAGGCAGTGGGCCTTTCAGGTGTTCAGATTCTCATTTTGTATCATGCACAGCTGTCTTGAGGGATTAAGCTTCTGCTTTTATCTAGTGATTGGTTGGTTTAGCGAGTCGAATATTCTAGCCTTCGAAATCAGTGTTTTGCTTGTCACAAGGTTGATCACCTTGCGAAGGCATGCCCCTCGAGATCCCAACACTAGGCCAAACACCGATCCCAGAAGGCGACTTGTGAGCCTCCCTCCCAAGCATCCTGACCACCCCGTTCAACTCTATGTTCCCCAAGCCGCTTTCCACCATCAAGGGAGGGTGTGGGTCGACAACTCTTACTACCCATATACTTTGGTTGATCCTTTCTCATCTTCCACTAGCTAGAAGTAGCCTAAACGATGAGAGCCTACAGATCAGCAAAACAAATCAATGGTCTAACAGATTTTTGTTCCCATTGGGAACCAGTTTAGTGCCCTTCAAGAGGATATACATGTTGCCCCTTGGGTCGGATCAAGAGCCCCCTCTTTCCACATTCCTCTCGCACGACATCATCCCCCATGTCCTCCTCCACTCTATGGTCCCCTCACCCACCTGATGTTGTGCCTCTAGCACTCGTCGGTCGGTCAACAGTGACTTCTTGGTGAGTCGAGCAGCATAGGAGGGATCAACTCCGAGACCCCCTATATCAATTGGTACCTCTCCCTTGACTTCCATTCCACCTCAAATTATGATAATCACACATGGGGAAAGTGCTTCGGCTATGAGTTCTCTCACTTATTTGGCACACAGGAGGACTAGGTCTCTTCTATCATTCAGGTCCATGCAATGGCTCTTGCATCCCGTAGTTAGACCGCTCTGGACACAACAATTGCTTTCTCCTTCATCTGCGTGGTGTCTCGCAACTTGATTGGTCACTAGGGAAGCGTTGTGCTTTGTTCATGCTCAAGGTGATGGAAGAAAGACCCCTTTTTTACCTCTTAGGGTGACACTATAGAGTGGAACTATCGACCGCCTGCTTGGCTTTTCTCGTCTCCCTCCATCCCTTGTTAGATGTCCTCATTTCTTGCTTTGGGTGATTGTGGGGTGATTTGTCCCCCATGTATTAGATATTTTTTCATACCTCTGGCTGGATGCGTAGCCCTATGGATGTTTTTCTCTTTAACTAATGAAAGGATCTTTTTTTCGAGGGAGAGGACCATGAACCCACAACTTTGTGGTTCTACATGTTGATCAATAGCATATGTCAAGATGATTCCTTTTACTATCCCTAAGAGTCGTGTATAAAGCGTACGAACTTTGATCATGAAATATCATGATTATATTAGGGAAGAAAGTCTTATTAGTTTTATCTTACAAAAATCATATGAAATAGTAGTTTCTAAATTCATATTAGAATCATATCCCTTGCCTTAATATAGTTCCAAATCTTGGCACCTTGATTCTTAGGTGCATTAATTCACACTTTCACCATTTATAGATAAGTTAATAAAAATTTACTCCACTTCTCACATCATATTGCCGCCTAAGTAGTTCTTCTAAAATTAGGTGAAGTAGACGCCCTATTTCAACCATATCCAAAAGAGGTAGAAGTGATGCCCGATTTCTAGTGACTAAACATCTTCAAAATGAACAATTCAGAAAAGTTAACAAAATACAAAAACAAAAGAAAACATTCAAAAATAGAAGCTCAATATCGAGATGCAAAAAAAGGATTCATGAAGTGAAAAGGAAAGGAAAAAAAGCAAGCCAAAAGTAGAGTTGAGAACCCCTATAGGCAGAACTAGAGTTATAGGCTTGGAAGATTATAGAATGAAGCCTCAAACTCAAAGTTTTTTTATCTAAAAGTTTTTGGAAGATTATAGAATGAAGCCTCAAACTCAAAAGTTTTTTTATCTAAAAGTTTGGATAGATTTCCAGATCATGCTAAAATTCATATGATTGTGAACCTTTTATAATCTTTAAAAGTTGGACTTCTATTTTATAAAAATCCAAATTTTACATTGATGGTATATCTCTAAACATTTCAACGGATTCAACTTATTTCTCTTCATTGATTGGCCCACAATCATATGCATATCTGATATAAAATGCATGTATACATTTGTTTTCCAATTTTCATTCTAGGTACTTTGAGTAATGCTTGCTTTGTTTTCTAATAATTGCTTATAGACTGGCCCATCCAAGGGATTCATAAGTTTCAAAGAGGTGATTGTCTAAAAGATTTCCAAGCAAAGTGTTTGTTTCACAAAGATGGGCATATCTTTGAAAAATCTTCAAGATCCATTACTCATACATGTACCATAACTTTTGAAAAAAAAAAAAAAAAAAAGCAAACAAATGAAGATAGCCTAAATATTAAGTCACATGAATGTTTCAGAGGAGATTATAAGTTCAAATCCCACTATACACCAAACGGGATAATTTTACTAAGAAAAACATTATCATGCGCCTAAAGCTTTGAGCTTGAGATAACTCAAGTAAGCGAAGACATACACTTGAGACATGTTCATGCAAAGACATACACTTGCTATTTAGCATCATGCCACTTTGAAATACTGACCAGTTAACCACAAAGCCAGGATATGTATGTCACTTGGAGAAATCCTATGCATCTTTTCTTTTAATATATATTAAGGCTTCTCACATATCACTTGTAAATTCAAATAGGAGTTCATTACTAAGCTGCTCACTTTTCCACTGTTATGCTTTCTCTATGCTAAGTGATCACTATTTAACAGTCATCACTATTTCTCTAAACCTAATGTACGCATTAAAAACTTCCAATGCAACAAAAACCACATCGAACAGACACTCAGAGAGGAAGATGTGACAATTTCGATGCAAACTCTTCACGTTAGCTTGCAAAAATCTTTGAGAGCTTTCTTATACAAGGAATACATTGTCAAACGGGCACTCAGCAAGGAAGATGCAAAGCATCAATTCAACTGTCGTGTCACTTTTTTGCAAATATCTTGATTTCCGATAATCTATAAAACCTAGTGTACACATTGAGAGTAAGGCAATGAAAATCACATCAAAGGGGCACTCAAAAAGAAAGATACAAAGCCTTCAATACTATTTGGTAGCCATGTCACTTTTTCTACAGATATCTTGATTGCCTACATATTTTGGAGATTCTGGCAGTGAAAGCTTAGAAACTTCGAGTACACACAGAGAGATCTAAAGCAACGAAATCACACGACACTCGGAGATGACGATGCAAAGCCAACAGTAAGACAGGTGGTAGTTACGCACTCTTCAATTACAGTATTACGGTTTTGATGTTCTGGCAGTGAAAGCTTAGAAACTTCGAGTACACACAGAGAGATCTAAAGCAACGAAATCACACGACACTCGGAGATGACGATGCAAAGCCAACAGTAAGACAGGTGGTAGTTACGCACTCTTCAATTACAGTATTACGGTTTTGATGTGATGGGTTTAATTATCATCATGAAAAAGTAATATTGACAATCACATACACATACACACTACATCAAATCATTAATACACCCATCAAGTTTTTCAACTACTCTTGAATCCTTACATTCTTTCAAATTTTTTACTTTCTTTCTTCCCGCTAAAAACATGATACATTGCAAAGACAATTATCTGCACACCTCAGCGAGATATTTCTCACTGCAAGAAATAGACATTGTTAATAATAATGCAAGAAGCCTTTTGCCCAAATAAGAATAGACACTGTTAATATCAATACAAATAGCTTTTCTCATTTGTTTCCTCACTTCCAGGGAGTAAATATAGACAACCATTGAAGCGAATAAAAAATTGCAGATAAGACATCCAGGTGAGCCTTCAACCTCGTATTGAGCTGATCAGCTATGTTACACACACACAGAGGATGGCGGTCAGGACAAGCTCTTGCATACACTAAATGGTTTTAAATAAAGCACAAAGAAAATGTAAACATTCAGATGCAACAAGACACCGGCCGCACTAATTCAGCATCCAAGTGTCCGTCACTTCCTAGCATTGTGATAGAGCTCTATATAATCCAATGCTGGACGGTTCCATGACCAGTCTTGCTCCATAACTTGTCGACACAGATCATTGAACCAATCACGAGCATCGTACCATGCCGACAATCCCCTAGACAGACAAGACAGAATCAATCATGTTAAACGGGCAACTTACCTCTACAAGTAGAAAAGCAATGGTGTATATAACATGATTTACAACGTGCCCCACCTATTTAATGCATAGTCAACCGCCGGTGGATCAGTACCATCAAAACTAAAACCATTGGGCTCAATTCCATGATATGCTGCACGTTCGCGATCATGGTCAACATCAAACACAGTGTCATTTAGTCCTGTGAAACATGGTTAACAGTAAATTTAGCACATGGTCTATTTAATAAACATGAACTAACTTTAATCTTGTATAGAAAAGAGCATACTCCATCCATTGATTACTGAAAGGGCCTAAAAGTGAGTTAAGACAACATAGGGAAGCACTCCCTCAGCAAAATTTCAGGCAATTACTGCTTTCAGACTAGAAAAATTTACCTCCTGTCCTCCTCACCACAGGAATGCTTCCATATCGCATTGCAATCAGTTGAGTGAGCCCACAGGGTTCAAACATGGATGGTATGAGTGTAAAATCCGCTGCTGCATATATCTGTCCAGAGAACCAATATTACAGATCAGCATTCAATCATTGACTTGTAAAAGTTAAAATATTAGCAGACTTCACTACACATACCAAGTGTGACAATGGCTCATCGTAATGTAAGCAAAGCCTTGCCATATCACCCCGGGAATTGTGTAAATCATTTGCCAAGTTGCTGAAATCATTTTGTATGCGCGGATCAGGAGCAGAACCGAGTAAAACAACCTGAAAATTGATACGTTTTCAGAAATAAGGAAAAACTAAGTATATTTGCATAAACATTGATACAGTCATCCCACAATGAATTGACGACATGAAAGACACTGGAAGCCACAGGCACTTAAATATTCTAAAGATAAAAAGAAAGAAAGGAAATTACAATAACAGATATGAAGAACCAAATTTGCCCAAGCAGGTCCAAAAGCTTCATAGGGTTTGGTTTGAACCAGGCATGCATGAAGCGCCTCACTCCAAAGGTAAGGTGTACTCAATAGAAAAGGTGTGTAATTTAAAAAACACATACATAAGGCTTCAAGCAATTGAAAGTTTGCATTTGATCGTTCCCTAGGTACGTACATCTCTCTTCGCCATCTTCTATGGTTACTACAATTTTTTGGTTTTCTCTTTATTGTCATAGGCTTCTCCTACAAGTGCCTCTCTGTTAGGCATTCTTCTCATGATCTTCCTCTCTTCTATCTCGTACTTCTTGAAGTTCTCTCGCACTTCAAACATTGCTTCTTCTTCTGCTTGCATGGTGACAGATTCCTTCCCTTTATTTTTCTCACTCTGATCTTCCTCTGTCATAGTCAACTTCTTTTCTCGTTTACATTCCTCGTGTT
Organism: Ceratopteris richardii; assembly: GCA_020310875.1. Lineage (NCBI taxonomy): Eukaryota > Viridiplantae > Streptophyta > Polypodiopsida > Polypodiales > Pteridaceae > Ceratopteris > Ceratopteris richardii. The sequence goes on from CM035423.1 coordinate 52,172,802, forward strand.
CCTGAGTCCTAGCATATATTAGGTAAAGGTACTCTTCTTCTGAAGCACAGAAAGGTTCCATGATGATGGATTCCTCGTCCTCATCGCTTGGCCCTCCTTGACCTTCTCTTTGACTTTGTTCTCTCTGGCTTCCTTGCCTCATGCTTCTTGACGCTTTAATCCTCCTTGACCGCTAACAAACCCCCTCCCTCCAAAAGCACCACTGGAAGGGGAGGAAAAACGAAAGAGAAATTTATCTGTCAAATCATGTCAGCCCATCATGAATTGTCTTGATCCTTCATGTCTTGGATTTCAATGACGGCACCTAGAGTAAGCACAACATGCAAGCCAAATCTTAATCATGTATATCTTTTTGGTCTCATTAAGCGCTAAGACCTGGCATACCATCTTGCACAGATGAATGTTGGGCATCAATAGTCTGATTTCCCCAACTGTTTATGACCTACAAAAAACAGCGTGGGTTGGAAAAATGCTTTATGTGGCCACTGTATGCAAAGTTCTACCCCCAAACCATGATGTTCTACGAATAAACAACCCCCCATACAAATGAGAAAGAAATTACAAAGCACTATTCTGTGTGCACTGCTCTTTGTTGAAAATAACCTTCAAAGAATAATAGAACCTGAAAAGACACGTCGAAGAGACGTTGGGTCTCTGTGAAAAACTGTAAAACGTCATGTGAAGTGTGTGCACAGCAATCAGAAATCATTCCATGCACTTTCATTGCAAAGAATCTTTGTATGACTCTCATACTAAATTCAAAGAGGAGCCCAAGAGCTTCGCAATAATACTTGAAAGGCTGAGGTTTTAGCAATGAACCTAGAGAGAGAGTATAACGTGCAGATATTGAGACTTATGAGAGAAGAAGATGCATGGATTATATCTTGAAAACCCTTTAGAACGAATTTAAATGAGGTTTGAGGGATTATTTTATGAACATGGCCCTTCTGAGGTGGTTTTACCAAACTAATGATGAAATTTAAGTGCCACGTTAATAAGGGTAAAAGAATACATGTAAAATGCCCATATCTTGGCCAATTATGGACCAAACTATAAAGAGTGAATCTGCTCTCATAGAGAGCTACAGTGTTGTGAGTGTCGTATGGTATAAACCAAAGAGTCCTTTCGCCTTCACTCCCAACAAGTTGATGTTCTTCCTCTTGTCCATGATTTCTGAAGACTATGATCGTTCTGTTGTCCCCACTCGCTAAAGAGTATTCCATCATCATTCTCTTTTTCCCACCCTTTTCGGAAACACAATATTATCTTTCCCTTATCCTTGGACATGCTTTGAATCTCTTTTTAAGAAAATATTAGCAAGGTTATTAAGTGACAGGATATTAGAAATCGTAATTTTCCATCATAATCTGCTACAAAAATAGAAAAAGCCACAATGAAATAAGAAGATTTTAAATTTGAAGACAGATCTACACTTAAAGTTAGTGAAGAATCAGGATTAGTAGTTCCCTTTCATTGTGCACAATGTGCATGATCTCTTCACGTGCTGAAAAGCGCATGTCACTTTAAATAACAGATCAAAACACAAAAAAAACGCGGGCCCCCCCCCCCCCCCCCCCCACCAACAACAACAACAACAAAAAAAAAAAAAAAAAAAAAAAAAAAAAAAAAAAACCCAACCAACCAACCAAACAAACAAACAAACTCCTGTAAATTTAATTGGTTGGTATGAGCATTTTGGATGCAAATCAAGATTCTAGAATAAAAATGATCTAGGTTTTGGTTGTGACTATTTGCAAATATACAAGAGAAGGTGATATAATATTCAGATTTTACGTATTGATACCACCCTCCATTGAGAAGAAAAAAAGTAGAGCGGTTGAAAATGCAGCTAGGGGTTATGGACAAAAAGAGAGCTCCAACCATGGAGCATTGCCAAAAACACATCCAAGTATACGCGAAAATGGACACCTCATTTACAAAGAACGAATTCACGTGTAGGAAATGACTTCGCCCTATTAGCCAAGTGTTTTGATGCCCTAAAGACTGCACCCCAGTTTCAGAAACTAGGCATGTGATCGAATGCCAATATCACTTTTAAATGCTCTAAAAATAACCTGATATTTAGGATTTTAAATCATTAAACTTGATCACTTTCTAGATTCATGAAAGTTAGTAATTGTTAACTTTGACTTAGGTTCTGTTCCTCAATCTAAATCAATTAGAATTTCATACATTGCTAAGCCCTCTTCCACTTTCCAAAACAAGTCTTTAGACATGCTTTCAGACTACAGAAGTTTTTGGAAAATCAATTTCATAAAGATTTCCAAAATCTTGGAAACATATACTACAACTGAACATTCAATAATCTAAGTTCTACAAGGTCCCCATCTTATTTTGCTGTTTCCCATGAGAGCTCCCATATTCTTAGGCTAGATAATCCCATGGTCGTTTTGTTCTCTCATCAAATCTTCACTTTAATCTCTTTTGAGACAGAACTTTCCGCTTTCTTGGTACCTTCAATCCCAAAGGCACAAAGAGAAAAACTACATGTCAGATGGTATCATGCCTAGTTCTTAATCATCTAAACACAGAAACTGAAAAGAGAGCAGCATTCATGTTTCTACTAGTGTGTACAGAGGACTAGAAAATCTTACTAAAAGGGTATGAAGTCTGAAAGGTTGAAGAACCTAATAGAAAAACTTTTGTCTTTGGATTTGTAAACTCTCGTAGCTACCTTCTATAGTAAGAAAGTAATGCTAATCGTACCAGCATGCTCAAATCATAAATTTATCAAGTATATAATCTTAGCTCAGCACGAGCTGATAATATAACTTAAAACTCTTACAATAAAGATTCATTGCATCCAAATGCTTCTACACTGGTTATGACAAAAGATAAGTGGAAGACATAATTACTTTTGGAAAAAGAAAGCTAGCACCTGTCCATTGCGATCCAATGTCCTCCAGATTGCATGCTTTATAAGGTGAATTCCTTTCTGTGCAGTCAGTCGAGTAATAATTCCAACCAAAGGCCGATCAGTCTGTGATAAGCCAAGTTTGGATTGCAGTTCTTTCTTGGCAGCTTTCTTGCCTTCAGCTACATTTTCTGATGAATAAGGTAGCTGCAGATATCAAGTTTGAACACAATACAAAGACATTAACTTTAGATGAATCTTACTTCAGATATCAGATCTTAAATTTTGATAAGCATAAAATAGACCCCTTTACAGGTATATATGGATCATTATATGGATCCCAAATGTCCAGATCTATGCCATTTCTAATACCACAAAACTTGCTCAGATGGGGGGCTATTGCAGGATTTCCGGACACTTCTGATGCATAAGTTTCAGAGACCTGCCAAATGGAACAAAAATGCCACTGCCTTATTCCCGAAATTCAGAGTAGAAGATTCAGCAAACAAAAATGTCACTGCCTTATTCCGGAAATTCAGTTGTAGAAGATTCGACAGGAAGTCCTAACTCTCAAATTTTTACTACGTAAGAAGACAACTCATTCATCTTTCTAAGGCTGTCAATTCAGCCTTGACGCTATAGCTTCAATGGAGTAAATTCTTACTGTCGTTGCTTTGTCTGCAAATGCCATGGCTTTGCCAATCAGAGCAGTACCGAATTCAAGGTTATGAATTGTAAACACAACACGAGCATCTGCAAGGTTTGATTGCTTGTATTGTTCTTTGAATAGCCATGATACAGGCGCACTAGACCAATCATGACAATGAATTATATCCTGAACACACCAACTATTAGATCACTAAAAAGATCAAGGCAAATGTGCATCCTAGCAAAACCTAAAAGAAACAAACAGATTTTCAAACTCACAGGTCTCCGTCCACTACGTAATAAATATTCTAATGCTGCATGGCAGAAGAACCCGAATCGGTGCCCATCATCCCGGCGTCCATAAACACAGCCTGCCCAGAACATTCTGCAACCAGTAATGATTTACATTATGAGTGTCCAAACTGCACACAAGCACACACATAGGCATACACATGCATCTATCCAAGTATTTCACTTTGCAGAACAAGCTTTTATAAAATCGGCATTCACATGGATGATGGATATGTATTCTGCGGATAAGCCCCCCCCCCCCCCCCCCCCCCCCCAAATTACTGTTTTAGAGGATGTCACTACGTGTATAAACTTACCCATTCTCTGGCTCAAGGAAAATAACTGGCAAGCCTTCAACTGTTCCATTCCAGACTCTGATCATAGTGTTCCCCCAGAAAAAGCTCTCTTTCTCTTGTAAATTGTGAATCTACCATTTGAGGTTTCAAAACTGCATATTAACTCTGCTTTGCACAAGAATATCACTAAACACACATAATAGGCCCAACTTACATGATTATACTTAAGGCAGTCATATTTTGGCAGTATCACCTCAACACTGTGTCCTAGATCTTGAATAGCTCGTGAAAGACTCGTCACCACATCACCAAGTCCTCCAACCTGAACGAAATACAGGTTTAAATGGAATGTTCAAAACCCATTGAAAACCTTAAGAAGATGGAACAGAACACTAGCATAAAGTGATGAAGATTCTGAAAAGCAGCCGATTGATGCGAGCATGCTGCATAACGAACTAAAAAGCATGGATATGTGTTTGCCATACTCACGCCTGAACAAAAAACATGTTCATTGATTTGCTTTCTTTTCATTACAACATCACAAAAGGAACCCCTGGCCCTTATAAAGAAGTTCACAATCCCTACTTGTCTGGAAATCCTGTTCAACCAGAAACACCATCACATATCTATTGGTAAGCACCAAGCCAGAGCACCTACTATACTAACACCAACCAAGCCAATAAAGGTATGAATAATAATCATAATCATTCCAAGAGGCTTCTTATGTGTTTCAATTGTAGAGTGTACTGTCAGGGGAGCACTAGATTGTGCTCTCTGACTACAATAGACAAGATTTCTGAAATATACTTCTGATTAAAAGAATACCCACGTAGGGAAAATAGCACAGGAATATGTAGCTGATACGAGAAGTCCCACAACCCGGGACCGTAGGTGTAGATAACTCAGCCGGAGATGATACAGGAGAACCCACAACCCGGGATCGTAAGTATGGAACAAGATCTCTGGATTACAAGAACTCCCCTCTGGGAGATGGACTAGATACAAGAAAGAACTCGACAAGATCTCGTACTACGAGATTACAAGAGGACAAGACTAGATGTCCAGGATACAAGACTAGACAAGGCTGGAACAAGGAACAAGACAAGAACAGGAACTGGAACTTGGAGGGTACTTACTTGGTGGTCATGACTCCTTGAGCTCCCAAGATTGGTATTGGCAAGACTGATTATGAATGTGGCCAACCCCTCCGGGCCTCCTTATATAGGTTTTCAAGGGCGGTTCATGAAAGGCGGTTACGAATTGATGATGTCATCAATTCGAAACATGAGCTCTGGATATCCGAATCAGGCAAGTAGACAGTCGATCTTAGGGTTTTGGCACGTTCCGGATGCAATGGAAGCATTGGTTTGTCCTAATTCTGAACCAATCATGAGATACAGGGTTTACATGGAATCTAAGGTTCAGGATGGTTTCCTTTGTCCATGACATCACCTCCCCCTCAAGCGACGGGTTCCACGAGGAGTGGTCACGTTCTCTGGTCTCGACTTCATTGGATTTTTCTTATGGAATTCTCGAACCTTGATTGGTGCTCTTTGAAGGTTTTCTGCGGGTTCCCAAGTACGATCACTGATGTCATACCCTTTCCAATGAATAAGGTACTCTAATCTTCCTCGGGATATTCTCGAATCTAGGACATGCTCGACTTCAAATTCTTCATGATCATCAATCTCGATAGGTGGTGAAGGACTAGGTCTCTCCCCCCTCAATGGTGAAATCTGATATGGTTCCAACATGGATACATGGAAAACTGGATGTATTCTCATAGTACTTGGTAGTTGGAGCTTGAAGGTGACTGGATTAATCTTGGCCAAGATGGTAAATGGACCAAATCTTTGATGATCTAACTTTGCACAAGGTCTTGAGGTTTGCAAATTGTTTCTGAGTAACCATACTTTATCCTCAATTTGATACGATGGATTCTAGACACGATGTTGATCTGCATAGTACTTATATTGTTCTTCAGCTTTATGGATCTCTTCCTTGAGTTCTTTGTGAATGTCCATCACGTATTGGGCCTTGTCTCTAGCAGCTGGGTTCTTGACATGATTTGAGAGTTGTATATCCATCCTTGGATATTGTCCATAATTTGCAAAGAAGGGAGTATGATTGGTAGATGCATGAACACTATTGTTATAAGCAAACTCTGCAAAGGGTAAAAGCTCAAACCAATCATTTTGATGATAGTTGCTAGTGCAACGAAGATATTGCTCCAGGACTTGATTCACCCGTTCTGTTTGTCCATCAGTCCGTGGATGATTTGCTGTAGATAGTTTAACTTGAACACCAAGGAGCTTGCAAAGACTGTTCCAAAAGCTGGATATGAACTGTGGACCTCGATCACTGACAATGTCATAAGGCAATCCATGAAGCCTAAATATATACCTGAGAAAAAGTCTAGCAGTGGCTCCACCTGTGATTGCCTTGGTAGTTGGAATGAAGTATCTCATGATTGGTTCAGATTTTGGAGAAACTAATGCTTCCATTGCGTTCGGAACGTGCCAAAAACCCCAAGATCGATTGTCTATTTGCTAACACCCGGAGGTCCTGATTCAAATCGACGACATCATGATGACATCATCAAGTCGCAACCGCCCTTGGGAACCGCCCTTGAAAACCTATATGAGGGGTTGGCCACATTCATAATCAGTCTTGCCAATGCAAGCCTTGGGAGCTCAAGGAGTCGTGACCTCCAAGTAAGTACTTTCAAGTTTCAGTTCAAGTTCTAGTCTTGTCTAGTCTTGTATTGTGGACATCTTTTCTTGTCCTACTGTAATCTCGTAGTACGAGATCCTTTCTAGTTATTTCTTGTACTCAGTTCATATCCCTGAGGGGAATTCTCGTAATCGAGATATCTTGTTTCTTACCTACGATCCCGGGTTGTGGGATCTCCTGTATCATCTCTAGTCGAGTTTTCCATACCTATCGGTCCCGGGTTGTGGGACGTCTTGTATCAGTCGTATATTCTTGTATCATTTTCCCTACGTGGGTGTTCTTGTAATCATAAGTGTATTTCCGAATTCTTGCCTACTGTAGTCAGAGAGCACAATCTAGTGCTCCCCTGACATTTTGGCAAGACTAACTTTATCAGGACCAAGCACCATGGATTCCTTATGCAAGGAGATTCAATCTACCATAAAGGACATGATCGAACATGTCCAAAAGAGGAAAAGATTGCTACGACAAGATGATCGATCAGTTTCAAGTTATGCCTTGAATATCAAGATGTTGTTTCATGGAACTACATATCAAGAAGACTACATGGTTAATCAATTTTGAAGTGGCCTCAATCCTGAAGTCAAGTATCTCTTGCAATCCATGCCTCAAGCAAATACCTTGGAGGATGTTATCAATCAGGGAGTTCAATGTGAGAACCAATTATTCAAAGAAAGTCAAGCCCAAGAGCTAGAAGGGTTGAATAATCAAGACAATGTTCTTCAAGAATCCGAATCAAGAACCTTTGAAGCCCAAGGAGTCATTACAAATGATATGGAGTATGCATGTTATGAAGATATCAAGAAGGTAAAGGATAAGGAGGAGCTCATGTTCAATCAAGGAGGTGGGCTTACTCAACACTCTTCATCAAAGATCTTGGAAACACCACACCATTACACTAAAAGCTCAAGGACCTATATTGTCATGAAGCTAAGCAAGCTCAAGGGAGACCCAATCCTTCACCAAATTTCAAGATTAAGGATCATGAAGAATTCAAGGTTGATCGTGTCTTAGATTCAAGAATCTCTCGAGGAGGATTGGAATGCTTTAGTCATTGGAAAGCATATGACATCAGTGATCGTACTTGTGAATTTACAGAAAATCTTCAGAGAGCAAAAGTCAAGGTTCGAGAATTCCATAAGAAGAATCCAATGAAACCCAAGCTAGTGAACATGGCCGCTCCTCGTGGAACTCGTCGCTTGAGGGGGAGGTGATGTCATGGACACAAAGAAAACCATCTTGAACCGTATATTCTATGTCGATTTCTATATCTCATGATTGGTTCAGATTTTGGAGAAACTAATGCTTCCATTGCGTCCGGAACGTGCCAAAAACCCCAAGATCGACTGTCTATTTGCTGAATTCTAACACCCGGAGGTCCTCATTCAAATCGATGACATCATGATGACATCATCAAGTCGCAACCGCCCTTGAGAACCGCCCTTGAAAACCTATATAAGGAGGGGTTGGCCACATTCATAATCAGTCTTGCCAATGCCAGTCTTGGGAGCTCAAGGAATCGTGACCTCCAAGTAAGTACTTTCAAGTTTCGGTTCAAGTTCTAGTCTTGTTTCTAGCTCTAGTCTTGTCTAGTCTTGTATTGTGGACATCCTTTCTTGTCCTATTGTAATCTCGTAGTACGAGATCCTTTCTAGTTATTTCTTGTATCCCGTTCATATCCCTGAGGGGAATTCTCGTAATCGAGATATCTTGTTTCTTACCTACGATCCCGGGTTGTGGGATCTCCTGTATCATCTCTAGTCGAGTTTTCCATACCTATCGGTCCCGGGTTGTGGGACGTCTTGTATCAGTCGTATATTCTTGTATCATTTTCCCTACGTGGGTGTTCTTGTAAGCATAAGTGTATTTCCGAATTCTTGCCTACTGTAGTCAGAGAGTACAATCTAGTGCTCCCCTGACAATATGCACAGACCTAACGATGGATATGATGTGTTAAGGGCTGAGAAGGTATTTCCCTGTGCACATTTCTTCTGCTCAGCCATCTGTGTTGTTAGCTTTTCCTTGCGCATGTAATGAGAGAGAGAGAGAAGGGTTGAATAGATGTTGTGCATACCTTAAGTAAAATAATTTATTTATTTTTTTTAATAAGAATCTCATGATGAATAAAAAGCTCCATTTTTATTTGATTTTTTTGAACCTCTATGATTTAAACGATAAGTCCCGATTCAGATCTACAATTTAAATCCTGATTTAAATCTACAATTTAAATCCTGATTTAAATCTACATTTAAATCTCACCTTTATACTATGCATATTTGTCTCTATCTCAGTGTATGAACAATTATTTCGTTGCACATGCTTAAACTAAATTCTAGCAGCAAATGGTGGAAATATGCACTCATCTATCACATTGAAAAATTTGTTAAGAGGTGAAAACACTCATGAATTGTGGTTACTGGCAACTATATTCTGAAGATCATGAAATAGAGCATTAACTATTCAAAACTTGAATTGCATAGTTTGATAAACAAACGGATGAAAATAGTGAGGAAAAAGGACACGCAAATAAGCCAAAATAAGTGATGAAACCTTTGCAACAGGTGCCATCTCTACAGAGATGTGCACCACCTTCATAGTAGGTTCTCTAATAGATCCACCAATAACAGGCACATGATAATCCTTTCCAAGATTGTTGTCAAATATACCTCCTCCATCGAGCCTCTCCGAAAATACAAAATCCATCATATAAGCATCCAGAGGGACCTTAACTGTACAAGACATACATTAGTTCAAACATGGGTTCCACGTTCCAGCTCTATGATAAGGATTTGCTAGTAGAGGAAGAAGCAGAAAATGTTAACTGGAGCATTTTAGTAATGTTGTGCCCGTAACTGGTAACATCTGAACTGGAGGTACAGGGCCACGCCTATGAGTCCAACGATTAAAAGATGCCAGCAACCAGACTTCAGGCTTCCCGTTCAACGATGTGTTGGCTGGATTATAAAAGACAGTCACTTCCTTGCCAGCTTTCACATCTATTGGGTCTGTGTAGAATATGTGTTCTCGAGACTTCACAAGTATAGTTTTGGTCTTCCTCTTCAATTCTTCCTTTATTTGTGCTGTGTGTTCTGCCTGTATGTACTAAGCCATGAGCTCACATGTAAATGGATTTTGAACAACAAATTGGAAAAAATTACTGGAGTTCAGCACAAAAAGCACCAGCTTGCACTTGCCTTCTTCCGAATAGCTTCTTCTCTCTTTTGTCTTTCCTCTTGAAGAATATGAAATGCTCGATCCTCCATTTCTCTCCAATACAGGTCATTAGGAACACCTTTTGGTACCAATGCATGAAAATCCTGATATCCATTATTATCATAGATGGTTGCAGCCTCAGGTGGTCCATCAGCCAGCACCCAGTTGAGTACAAATGCCTGTTTAGGAACATCAACTAATTCACAGAAAAAACTCTGACATTAACTGTTGAACATTGTTGGCATTCTTACCCTCAAAAACGTTCATGTCTGATTTCCCCTTAATTCATACAACACCCACAATGGTGAAATATGGGCATACAGAGCATATATCAAGCAGCAGTAGATAAGCAGAGTACAAGCATATATCATTCAGTATGTTCCTACATACACATTATGGGCCATTTAGAGTAACATAAAGTAATTCCAGTTTCTGAAAACTTCATATTCGATTGACTTCATGCAAATATGTATTTATTTGTTTTCACTATCATACAAACACGTAATTAGTCATTTTCATATATGCAGATGCTTCAGATGAGGTTCCATACATTGTATCCCTTTTTTTTAAATAACATTGCACACCCTTTTACCACATTCTCTAGGGTCTCACATTGTGTACTTTATTAAGAATTTCCCTAACAAGACCTCAAATTTGGTTCTTCGTTTGATACACTTGATCATATTTAGAGGTCTAAAATCTTACACCAAATATCTATTTCCATTTACAATCTTAAATAGCAGGAAGCACATGAAAGTGTGAATTCTCCTAAAAAGGTTTCAGAACTTTCAAGCTACGGTATGTCGTCAAACAAAAGCATAAGAATGGCAGCTCCATCACTAAGGATTCCTCGTTTCGTAAGACACAGAATATACGCAAATACTGATTTTGAACAAAAAGAAGAGAGAAATAATAACTTATACATTGATCTTTATATATGGCTGACGTTTAAGAATGTAAACCACAGAGACATGTATGATCTTATCTGAAGTCATAGTTATGAAATGGTCATATTGAAATGACTTTGGGCACGGTCCTACTTACAACATGACTTTCAACAAGGTCAGACTGGCAACAGGACAAGGAAAGCAAAAAAGTACTAGAAAAAAGTTCAAACTTGCTTATATAGATAGATCACTTAAAACACAAGCACATACCATCTATTGTCCACCAATCCCCATCTTCTGCACTGAAGAAAGTTAGATGTCCCACTACTGAAACCATGTCTTGCCAGTTATTATATCCTCCATGTATCCAAACTTCCTTGCTGGATCCAAGGCTACGATTTGATCTGTTATAAAACAACTTTACAGTGTCCCCTCCTTGAAACTCAGATGGCTGGAAATACCACAACCCTTCAGCATATTTGACAGCTCTCTGAAGTACACGACTTGTTCTTTCTCGCTGCTCATTCACTCGTTTGATTGCCTCATGCCTGTCAATTTCTTCTGATGCTACCTTTTCAGCAAGCCTGCGCTGCTCAGCAATCCGCCTTTCCTCCAGTGCTTTCTCTGCAGCAATTCTCTCAAGCTCTTTTCTCTCTTCTTCTATCAAAAAATCTTCAAAGTCATCCTTTTTCATACCATCCTCCACTGGTACAGAAAAATCTTTATTTTTATTGTTTTCATATAAACTGCCCCCGTTATGGAATACAAAATCTATCTTATAAGCTTCTTTAGGTACTTGTAATTTACATGACCACCAGTCTCCAGGTAAGGAAGTTTGCATCAAATTCTCTTCAAATGAGCACCATTTCCAGTCATTGTATGCTCCTCTCACTTTAATGCTAGATTCTTGGGACAAGGTACTTAATGATCGATTGAAAAATAGATCTACCTCAGCTCCTGCCTTTGGATTGTCTGGGTACAAAAAAAAAATGCTTTCATCATTCATCACTTTCTCACAAAGTAATTTAATAGCTGAGAGGCGTATCTCTTCTCGCTGTGGATCAGTGAAAGTTATTTCATCTTGAATAATGGGCATAGCAATCTCTGTTCCTGGCTCAGTCTCTCTCCCTGTTCCTATTTGACTTTGAGAAGTTTGAAGAGATACCATATCATCATGCACTTCCACATTAAGTTCAGTGCCATACTCCTGTACTGTAGATACAATCACATCCTTATCTAAAACAGATGCAATAGAATTCTTCTCAGTTGAGGAGTACACAGCACCTTTGCTTTCCTCGTTTGAAAGAGATTCCTTAATACCATCCTCCTGAGGATGCTCATTTTTCAAACCATTTCTATCAACCAAGGTATTCCCAACCAAAGATTCTGATGATTCAAGTTGCTCTGAACTACTTGAGGCCTTCTCCTCCACAGCAAGATTATTGTCTGGTTCTCTAATATTTGATGTCCTATCATCTGTAGGCCATGTTTTCTGTGAACGTTTTGAGCCCATGTCTTTCTGTCGTGTTGTACTCTTTTTCCGTCCTCTTGCTGACATCTCCGCCACTGAACCAAACAAAAACTCCAAGTTTTGTGAGGCCTATCATCATAGTTGCCGACCAATGCAACATCCCCCATTCCATCCATCTTGAATGTTTCACAATTTGTTAGAGGAAAAATACTGTATAGTAACTAACAAGCAATATATGTGGTGGATCCATTAAACACAATATCAAACAATTTTAACATCGACATGGACTTTGAATCTGATTTGTTCTCAAAACTTCCAACTTCTTTCACACCTCAAAAACACAAATGAGATTGTGTGTTACTGTTCAAAGCTTCTGAATTGTTCATATGAAGATGATTTTCATCATGACAGGCCCTATGCATAAGCATTGGTGGAGATTTGTTGTAGAAAAACCCAATTTTACTGAATAAACACTAGCACATACCAGGTCTGCGCAAATTGCACTTTGGAGTCTCATATTTCCACCCTCCTAGCTGCAAATTAAGGCCAAAAATTTTCAGCGGATTCCAAAACTAAAAAGAGACGAGAAAAATCAAGGGAAGGAAAAATAAATTGTAAAAGGAAGAAGGAGAAAGAATGGGGGCAAAAGAGCAGGGGGGAAACAGTTCATAGGATGGCTGCAGTCAAAATCAGTACACTAAAAATTGTTGAAACATCTGTCTATGTATGTGCATTAACCTTCACAAGCAAGGTACTCAGGTTTGACCAGCAAGCTGAAGTTTGATCAAGCTGTTGACCAGAATGCATGATGAAATTTCGACGTCCCCATAGGCCGTTGAGAAGGGTTTACATCAACTCGCTGCCACGACCCCGCTCTCCCCCTCTGCTCTGTGCCTGCGTCTCCTCCCTCCCGCCTGGTTCTGTGCCTCCCCCCAATTTGCCTCCATCGATCTCGTCCCTCCCCTCCTTCCTCCCGCCTGCACCTCCTTCCCCTCCCCTCTTCCTTCCACCAGCACTGCTCCATCCCCCCCTCCTCCCGTCTGCCCTCGCTGCCCAGCCAAAACCCTGACTCTCCTGGCGCCTTCGACAATCCGCCTCCCTTGGGTTGTCGCCTTTTTTTTACCAAGTGGAGTTAGAGACTCCTCAGGCAGCCACACGGATGATCACATTGTCTCCAATTGAAATGTGGGCTGCCCGAGTATATGTCTGTCCTTGGGTACATGGTTTTGATCCTTCCGCAGCTACTTCTTCGACATTTATTCCCCATGAAGCATGTGGCATTCATGTGAGGGCTTGCTTTCCAGACCTTCTTCACGAGTATCTCCCTCTTCTGCCTCAGATTGGTGGATCACTTAGCACTTTTCTAGAGATTCCACAATCACTTGTCTCTATTGTGGCCAAGGCGGTGGGCGCTTCGTTTGTTGGGATCCTCATCTCTGATCTTGCCTAGTGCTCTCAGAGATTCGGCTTTTGCTTTTATCTCGTGATTTGCTCATACTGCGGGTCGAGTATTTTGGCCTTCCGAATCAATGTTTTGCTTGTCGCAAGGTTGGTCACTTTATGAAGGCGTGGCCCTTGAGATCCCAACACTAGGCAAGACACCAATCCCAACAAGCAACTCATAAGCCTCCTTCACAGGCATTCCGGCCACCCTCTCCCCCTCTGACTTCCTCGGGCCGCTCTCCACAGCTGAGGGAGGGTGTGGATCGATAGACCCTCTCTGTCCCGGTTGCTCTGGCTCATCCTACCTTGTCTTCCTCTAGCTCGCAACAGCCTAAACGGCCACAGCAAATGGGCCGAAAGCATAGACCGGAAGTTGGACATGTCTCTGTTCCCACTGGGAAATGTTTTAATGGTCTTCAGGAGGATTTGCATGTTGCCTCCTATACTGAGCCGGATCGGAGCCCCTTGTTCTAGATACCACTCCCTAGGCGTCCTCCCCCGTCTTCCTCCACTCCGCGGCCCCCTTGCCCACCTGAATCTGCGTCCTCTTGCACTCAAGGCTCACTCGAAAGTGACTTCTTGGTGAATCGGGCGCCTCAGGAGGGGCGGTCGACTTCGAGATCCCATGTGGGGGTTGGTACCTCTCCCATGACTGCCATCGCACATCGGCTGGTGAGTTTTGATTATCACTTGCAGGGAGAGCATTTCGGCTATGAGTTCTCTTGCTTCTTTGGCGTGCAAAAGGTCTAGAACCCTTCTATCATTCGAGTCCATGCAATGGCTCTTGCTTCTTGTAGCCAGACCCCTTTGGACTAGGCAATTGCTTTCTCCTCCACCCTGTATGGAGAATCACAGCTTGATTGGTCATTGGGGGAGGCGTTGAGCTTTGTTTGTGCCCATGTAATTGAGTTTTCCCATCACCTTGTGAGCTTGAACATACTGATTTATTTATCCGAGCATGGGATACAAGGCAGTTCCTTTTCATTTCTTGTCCTTAGGAGAGTGAGCTCATCTTGTATGTGGTTGTGGATACTCGTATTGCATCTCGCTATATGTATATCCATCAAGAGATACATGCCCAGCAGAAGGCTCTTGAGATGGGAGAGTCTGCTTGGTTCAACCTCTGTTGTTCTCACTTTGCAGGTGGCCTCTTATAGAGAACATCTTCACTCAGATTATTCCCCTTCCAAACCAGCCTCAAAAATGGCCCACATTGTTGTTGCTACAGCCTCTTAGCTCGCTCCATCTCCATGAGAGTTCTTTCATGGAATGTTCAGAGGTTGGGGGGCCCGAACTTCTTGCGGTACAGGGCTCCTCTAAGGCAAGAGCTTTGACAGTGCATGGTTGGTGGGTCCATTGACATTCTGATGTTATAGGAGCACCATCTTTCTTCGGGCCGCACTCAACAATGTAGATAGCTTTTGCAGAGACATTGTGATGTCTTTTAGTCGGCTGGATACGGACCTAATGGGTCCCACGATGGTGTATGTATTTCAATTGGGGACTCCATGCAGACCGCGATTGTGGACACGGAGAGATTGTGCCTCGCAAGGCCATATGGATGATTTTACAACACAGAGGCCTCACATATGGCTTGTTGAATATCGACACTCCAAATCATGAGTGTGCATGCGCTTCTTTTTGGTCACACATTACTGATGCAGTAGCTAGTGCTTATGCTTGGTGTGTTGTTGGTGACTTCAACATGATTGAGGCACCTAAGTACAAACAGATTTGATTGTACACAAATTTGAGCTCGCTACTTGGCAGAGATTATATTTGACATTGAGGCTGCTCATGCATGGCTTGTTGAATATCTACACTCCGAATCATGAGAGTGCATGCACTTCTTTTTGGTCTCACATTACTGATGCAGTAGCTAGTGCTTATGCTTGGTGTGTCGTTGGTGACTTACATGATTGAGGCACCTAAGGACAGACAGATTTGATTGTACACAGATTTGAGCTCGCTACTTGGGAGAGATTATGTTTGACATTGAGGCTAGTGATGCATGGCACACAGAGGGCTTTGCTAGAGAGAGAGAGAGAGAGGTAGTCTCCTCTTCTCGCGCACGAACAAACTCATTGGTGGGATGAATCTCTCTCGCATCGATCACATTTATGTGAGTGATGCCTTGGCTGATTGTAGTGGTATGGCCGGTATTATGGTGGGCTCCTTCATGTCAGACCATGCCCCTGTGTTCGTCGCCTTTAGAGAGGATGCTACTCAGATCTCCCGTCTTGTGTATTCTTGAGCACATTCAGCTTGATAAGAACTTGACTTACTAGATTGCAGCGATTTTGGAGCCAATTTCGGTGGGATGATGGTACCCGGCCATGCCTACGATCAAGGTCTTCAACAAATTAGTTGCTTCTTTCACAAGGTGAGCACTTCGCAGCTTGCTCAGCTCGAGGAGGCTCTGTGGTGCCTTCACATAGGGGTGGCCTCTCTTCAGCGTATCCTTGAGAGTCTCCCTGATTGTGAGTGAGCGGGCGCCCAGTTTGTGCATGCCCAGCAGGAGCTTCATGATGTCGAGGACCCACGATTTGCTTTCTTCCATCATCGACAGGCTTCTTAGTGGACTCAGGCTAGTGATCGTGTTTGTGGCGAATTCTTCTTGGCTACCGGGCCGCGACACTCGCAGAGTGGGATCTATATGCTCTGTCGGGCTGATGGTCTGAGAATTGCAGAGCCTGATGGGATGAGGAAGATTGCCACCTGGTTTTATTGCACTTTGTTGTTTGCAGAGCCCCCCTCTGTGACTTGGCAGGTGAGCAAACTGTGCCTCCTTCAGCATGTACCTAGATTTGTGACTGATGAGTTGCAAATTAGGCTCCTTGCCCCATTTTTTGGCATAGAGCTTCTTGATGCTTTGTGTGGTCTTACGAGAGACGGTTGTCTTGGCAAGCATGGACTCCTTCCCGATTTCTTTCTTCGCTATTGAGGGATCATGAGGGAAGGGATCAGACTTGCCTTCCAGGAGGTCATGGAGGGGGGCTCCCTACCTATGTCGCACTCCGAGGGGCTGATTTTTCTCATCCCTAAAGAAGGGGGGAACTTGGATGACATCAGACATTGGTGGCCGATTATGATTCTCAACTCAACCTACAAAATTCTTGTGAAGGCTCTGAGTTTGAGACCGCAGCCATCACTTGAGACATTGATTCACACGATGGAGAGTCGGTTTGTTAAGGGTCATAGTATCCTTGACAACATATTCACATTTTAGGAGGCAATTTCCTTTGCTGAGATGCGCAGTGAGCCTTTTGCTATCTTGTTGCTTGACTTTGCAAAAGCCTATGATCAGGTTGACCGGGCTTTTCTCGAGGACACCATGCTTCGTATGGGCTTTATTGCTGAACGGATAAGGGGTGTTGCTTCCCTTTACCGGACCGTCCACACCCATGTTCTTGTGGTCAAGGGAAGAGATTCAACATTTCAGGGTATGTTAGAAAGGGCTTCCCTCTGGCTCCGATCCTTTTTCTTTTCTTCACCGAGGCCATGAGTTCCTTTCTGGCTGCACAAGACACTGGGTTGCAGGGTTTCTGATTCCTTGTTAGAGAGGAGGTTGTGTTGGATGTTGAGTTTGCCGATGATACTGCAATTTATTTGCATGGCCATGAGGCCAATATCTCCATATTCCAAGATGCTTTGGAGAGGTTTTGTGATGCATCGGGTGCCACAATCAATTGGCACAAGTCCTCTAGGATCTGGCTTGGCAAGGACGCTTTGGCTAGATGGCTCCCGTTTGCCCAGTTTCAGTGGATTCCTCCTGGCACTGCGGTTCACTACCCAGGATGCCATATTGGCTTTGAGCTCTCGATTGAGGAGCAAATCTTGCCCCTCCTCTTGACTCTCAGGAGGAAGTTGATGCATTGGAGCACTGCTCGGTTTTGGCTGGGAGGGTCGTGATTGCTAACCAAGTACTCTTAGCCACAATGTGGATGTCACCTCTTGTTAGATATTTTTGAGCTCCTGTATTAGCCAAATTCAGCACCTAATCAGGAATTTCTTATGGTTCGGGGGGGATGGCAGCCCCGTTCAAGCTAAGGTTGGTTGGCCGATCATCACCCTCCCTACAAAGCACGATGGCCTTGGGATTATTGACCCCGCTTGTCAAAGCAGAGCCCTACTCGACAAGTTTGTTGTTCGCGGCTTGTCTCTTGGACCGAAGCCATGGAAGGATTTTCTTCGTCAAAGACTTGGCATGTTTGCGCTTGCTATGGGTGGGTCATGGCGGCCTCATAATCAAGTGGATCTTTGTTGAGATGCAGCATACTAGGTTCTCGAGGACCATTGAGGACCGTTTTGCTTGTAGCATCTTGAGATCGCGAAAAGAGTTATGTCGAGCTCTTATTCAGCTTTCTCCCTCCTGCATCTAGGATCAGCTTTGCCAGCCTCTGACTTGGGATCCTATGCTTCGCACGAAGAGAAGATTCATGGTTGGCTCCCCTCTACATGTTTCCTGGGGGGCTTTTGACAAGGGTCCTCGACGTAGTGTTAATGACGGGCTCCGTTTTATAGGGCTAGGTGCAGCAACAGAACATATGTATTCGGATGTGTGGGAGACAGATGTATAATGTATTGGGATGCATGGGACTTCTCCGATGATCAAAGATATTGAGGCCACTATTCCGAGGGAGCAGGGGATGCAGATTGGCTTCTCCCCTCGGACCGCTTGGTGGGGAGTATTCGCTCATACCGAGGTTTTTATTGCTTCTTGGGACTCTCTTCTTTGAGACTTATGAGGATGGTCGGATCATTAGCATGACTGAGGAGTCCAAGATCATCGCCTGTTGCACCTTTTAGCAATCAGGGTGGTTGGTAGTCACCATCGGATAGGCATATTGATCCTAATCTTGAGGAGATTCAAACTCATAGTGATTGGCATCTTTGGGCTTGGGAGGCCCGGCCTTTATCCCATCTACAGTGGGACCAAGGAGAGTGGCAGTGGCGGGACCCTTATGCCCCCACGGGAGGCCCCACTATTCCTTTCTTCCGGTATAGTGCACGGTTGGGCTGCAAGAACCTTCAGTCACGTCAGCCCGCCATCCTTACGATGGTTGAGGCTTGGCGATCTCATGGCCTCTCGGCAGAGTTCTTTTCCTCCTTCCAACGATGCATTTGGAGTAGCCAACAACCTCGTCAAGACTGTCCTCTTCCAGTGCTTGGTTGCTCATCATAGGGGCATTGCGCAAGGTACTTGGCTGAGTCATGGGGGAAGTCCTCTTGACTATACCAATTATGGCTATCACATTGAGTCACAACGGCATTGTTTATGGGACTTCCAGCTGGCCCAATAGATCTCACTACGGATCCTAAGGCGTATGACGTGGGGGGCCAGCTCATATCTTTGGGCACAATTGCAAGAGCTCGTTGACTGGCTCCTCTCTCAGGTACGAGCAAATGGCTGGTAGTACTATCTTGTCGATTCGGGATGGGTGGAATTCCACTACACAGGACCTTAGCATCTCTTCTTGGAGGAGCGATGGTGACCCATACTGGGAGTTGATAAGTAGTCTTGCCATGTGGTTTGTTGGAGGGCGAGATGCTGATGTATTTTTTGAGCAACGTGTAATTCCTCCGGTGCAGACTGTTCGAGACTTCTGGATTGAGCTTATTCACTCTCTCCGGGGCAGTTGAACCATCTCCAAGATGACTCGGATGGCATGAGTCCACGACTGCTCTCCTTTCTTCAGATCTGGAAGAAAGGCCCTTTCTTCACCTCTCAGGGTGATACTATCCGGTGGAACTATTGGCCACTTGCTTGGCTTTTTTCTCCTCCCTCCATCCCTCCCTCTAGAAGCTAGGCCTTCTTTTCTTGCATTTGGTGAGTGAGTGGGGTGGTCTATCCTCCTTGTATTTGATCCTTATTTCACCCTAGGATGGGTTTGTAGCCCTATGGGCTTTGTTTTTTTAATAAATAAAAGAGTACAATGAGTTGGAAACACACACACCTCCAACCTCGTAAGGTAGAGGCACCCATCTTTGAGGAACTTAGAGATATGTCCAGCCAAGACATGAACTCAAGACTTCCTCCCAGAGACTCAAGGCGTCAAACCACTAGGCTACGCAGGCTTGGAAGGATCTTTTATTTGGGGGGAAAAGAAAAAAAATCGACTTCATCGGCTAATAGAAGAGAGCAAGCCGATCTTTCGAGCCCACTCACTAATTTTGCTTTAATATTTGACCATAAAGCATCCCATGTAAATTAAAGTTTTTTATCCTCAAAAAATTAGAACAATCATTATGGTTAATGATACAAGCATGAAGACATTAATATTAAAAGCTTCAATTCTTTTGTGAGTTTGTTGCGATTAGCCTGTTGGATGCTAAATTTCAAACGAGACCACTTGGGAAGATTACTTACCTCTTATGGAGTTTTCTTAGTACTAAGATTAGTGGCAAAACATACAACTTGCTTTAGTCCTCTGATGTTAATGTATAGGTTCAAGCCAAGAGCCTCAGGGAGGGGGGAGAGTGGGGAGAGTTTATATGAGTGCTATGTCAAAACAATATGCTAGATATTGTTGAAAAATATGCCTACATGTGTGTTAACCAAAGTGGAAATGTATGTAAACCTTAAGGTATGGTACAGATACATTATGTGGATACGTTTTCATAAAAGATAAATCAAAACTCACAAGATCTTGGAGTATTTCAAATGAGACTATGTAGTATTTCAAAAAAATCATCTGAGTCCATTATCCAAAATAAATAAAAGTTTTTAGTAGATCGATTATTCAGGTGTGGCCCATCACCACTACAATGTGCACCATACCTAGACATTATAAATAAATTGAACCTTGAATGTGTTACATGACGTAAACATCGCATGTTGAATAATATTGTCGAATAACACAACTTATTCTTTGAATAGAAACCAAAATAGATCATGGAACATCATAATCCATGAATCATAATTGTATAGACAGAAAACCTAAAACATGATGCAAATTTCAGAAGACATACTCATCCTCAATCCGAACTAAAAGATCATATGACATCAAATATCCAATGTCTAGCATCCATGGCACATGCACCATGCTTGCAATAAAGTATTTTATGTCAATATCAAATAATAGAATAAATATTCATCATCTAATGAAATTTGAATATGATGCCCAAAACCAAAAAACCTCCATCATGGAGGACTGTAGAGGGGCACTTTGACCACAAGCCTCTCTAAACTATGTATTACTTCCATCTTTTATGTATTCACCCTTATGATACAAGAAATCAAGAATATCAAGGCAAGGTCAAAGGAAGTAATCAACTCATGCACTTATATGC
>CM035423.1:52201451-52208951 GCA_020310875.1 Ceratopteris richardii
GGAAGCACGTGTATGCATCACACAATCTATTATACTCCTTATCAGAAGTAATTGCCCTGCATCTATCTTTTCAATCATGGTAAGTATAGTCTAGTCTTCTGAGCTTTCAATTTAGCTGATCTAAGAACATTAGAAAAGAATTTTCCACAGACCCTAATGACGTCCTGCATACCCAGCACAAAGACCTCCCATTTCATACAAGCTGATACTTTCAATGAAAGCACATGTCGAGTTAAGTTACAAACTTCAGATTTAAACATTGATGTTTGTAACCAGGAGTGATTAATTCTCAACAGAATTCTATAAAGTTTGTCAAGCACGCAAGAGCTCCATTGAGGCTCATGAAGATCAATCACCAAAGGGTTATGATCTGAAAGAAGCATCGTAGCATCTATCCACATTGAAGATGTTGCATCTAAATTGTGTACATGAGAATAGTAGCATCTATCAAGTCTGCTCATAGCTTTCTTATGTGACCTTGAGTGAAAGGTGTATCTGATTGTATGCCCTCCAATGGAGTTCCATAAGTCCTTGCAGTGAAGCTTATGAAGAATTTCCTTCCAAATCACACTTTCTTGTGAAGAAATAAGAGTAGTAGTTGTGCAGTCAACATCAACATCAACCATATTGAAGTCCCCACACATCAAGATACAAGCATGTGTCCATAATTGAGAGCTTACAGAATACTGAATTACCTGCAGAAGGCTTTTCCAAACCTGAATCCTTTCCCCAGCCGAGTTATGCGCATAGATATTTATGCAAATATAAGACACCTCATGTAGCAGCAAATGTAAGATAATAAATCTACTCGACGGGTCATCAAACAGTACAGTAAATTGAATACCCTTCCTAATAATGAAGATGATGAGACCTAGTGGTTGACATGTGTCCGACAGACCCATGATTAGGGGGCATTATCCTTTGCTTGCCAAAAATCTGTTCCTCAGGAACCAATATTTTACTCCCAGGACAGGTGGGAATAAAGTTAACACCATCAGTTTTCAAAGAAGGACAATTCTTGAAATAGTGTCCTAGATTCCCACAGTGAAAGCATGAACCAGCCATATTACCCCACTTGAGATAAATGACAATTCGACCAACAGAAGGCATATTTATACCAAGAGTTTTGGGAAAAGGTCTAGACGTATTCCAAAGCACACATATTCTATTTTTATTTGGCGCAGAGATCGAAGGAGTAAATAACACCTTGCCAAGGACTTTAGCCACATTGCTAATATTGGCCCATAAAAATGAAGGCAAGTCCACAAGATCCACCCACACCGGGCACTTGTACAACAGTTCTTCTTTCATTGCCTTAACCGGCTTCCAAGGAAATACATTTGCGATTAGACCACACAAGAAAACTATCTGCTTCTCTAAAAATTGTGACTTACTGCCATTATCATTAAAAACCATGTCCCGAGTAGAAGACTTTATCTACCACATCTTTGCCCACATTAGCATTGATAGCAAAAACCACATCAGCTGCCAACGGAATTCGTAAAGTGAAAAAGAGAAGTAGGCCTTTCTCATGGAACATCAATGTTGACTCCCAAATCAAAGATGGGTCTACGTCAACTTTTAAATCACCCTGCACATTCTCGTCATGAGTAAGTGCATCTTCCATCATGCATTTCAACTTGTCCACATCCACAACATTTGGCAGAGGAGATTGAGGAACAGTATCAACTTGAGAAGGTTGATGAGCGAGGGAGTCCATAACAGGCTGAGTGCTCTGCACATTTGAAACATATATCTTGTCCATTACTCACTTGATTACTCAGAGAGAACTGTGGTCGATATAGAAACAAAACCCCAACAAAATCTGACACAGCTCCTAATAACTGTGGCGCAGCTATCTATATATATATATATATATATATATATATATATATATATATATATATATATATATATATATATATATATATATATATATATATATATATATATATATATATATATATATATATATATATATATATATATATATATATATATATATATATATATATATGTGTGTGTGTGTGTGTATGTGTGTGTGTGTGTATATGTATACATATATATATATATATATATATATATATATGTATATGTATGTGTGTGTATATGTGTGTATATATATATATATATATATATATATATATATATATATATATATATATATATATATATATATATATATATATATATATATATATATATATATACACACACACACACACACACACACACACACACACACTGCTGTAAACTGTAGTACAGTATACTGTACTGTAAAGAACTTATGTATACTAAAAGTCTATAAGTATGTATGTATTATAATATGTAACACATTATATATTAGCAGATAGAATTTAGAATGTACACATACTGTACACTGTCATCTGTGTACAGTGTACTCTGTACCTGTGCTCTGAGTTTCAGGATTGATGAATCATGGAACTTTGGAACTTGTGAAATAATATTAATGTTGTACTGGACTATCATCTATGTACAAAATTAATAGACATACATTGAGGATGTTAACAATTTGTTCCCTGTTTTGATGGCTGATTTGCAGATTATAAAATATGGGTAGAGTCAAGTGTGTGGAGTGGGAGTATGTCTCCCAAGTCAAGGCTCTTGGTAAAGGCCAGTACACATGCAAATGTAAATTTTGTCCTCATGAGTGGGATGGAGGACCTGCGCATATTCGTGCACATCTTTTGGGACTCATAGGATATGGAGTTGTTGCTTGCAAAGGAGTCCCAAAAGAGATCAAAGATAGAGTACACAAAATGCATTTGCAGGCAAAGGCGGGTAGCAGTAGTGCTTCTGCAATACGTGACAGGGACACTTCAGGAGATGCATTCATTGATAATATCGATGATAGTATTCCAGCAGGTGGCTCATCGATGGGAAGTGGAGAAAGCATTGATGTACAAGAGTGTGATGTTCCATGTAATAAGCACAAGGCTTCTATGTCTATGGGCCAATTGAATGCTGCAATGAAAAATCATGAAAGAAAGCACGCAAGAATTGCTTTGCGTAGGTTTTTTTATGCAGAAGACATACCACATTGGAAAGTTAGAAGTCCATATTTCTTAGATATGGTACGTGCGATTGGAAGAGTGGGGTCTTCATTTGTGCCACCCACATATGCTGAATTGCGAAAATCTGAGCTTAGTGAGGAAGTAAAGCAAGTGGACTGTGACTTGATGGGTGTGCCTGAGCAGTGGGTAAAATATGGATGCACTATAGTTAGTGATGGTTGGTCTGACACACGAAATAGACCTATCATTAACTTTATGGCAATATCCATTCATGGTGCAGTTTTTTTGAAATCTGTGGATACATCTGGACATGTGAAAAGTGGGGAATTTATATTTCAGCATTTGAAGAAAGTCATACTTGATGTTGGTCCCACGAATGTGGTGCAGGTTTGCATGGATAATGCAGCCAATTGTATTCGTGAGAAAGAGTGGCCAACAATCATGTTTACTAGATGTGCATGCCATTGCCTTGACTTTCTATTTGAAGACATAGGGAAAATTGTTTGGGTTGCAAACAGAATATCTCAAGCAAGTAAAGTTGTCAATTATGTGACAAGAAAAAGTAGTGTCTTGGCTATTTTTAGAAGTCATAGTTCAAAGGATTTGTTGAAGCCATGCGCAACAAGGTTTGCATATTACTTTATTATGTTGACCAACTTGTTAGATGAAAGGTGTATGCAAGGGTTGCGCAAGCTTTTGATTGATGACACGTATATGCAAATGAAAGTGTCCAAGACACAAGTGGCAAATGATGTGCATGACATCGTATTTCCATCTTTGCTTTGGAACGAATGCAAGGTAATTGTGAAAATATGTACCCCTATTTTGAAAATATTACGTTTGGTTGATAGAGAAGGAGCAACTATGGGGCTGATCTATGAATTGACAGATCGCATGATAGAGCAATTGGGAAGCATGCATGATATAGATCAAGCAAGAATGAAGGATGTTATGGACTTATGTATTGATAGGTGGAATATGTTCCACACTCCTCTACATGCAGTTGACTATTTATTGCATCCTATATGGAGAGGAAAAAATCAGCATGCAGATCTTGAGGTAAATGAAGGATGGCTGAATTATTTAGAAAGATATACAAATGGAGACATAGCCCTGCAAGGAAGGCTGATTGATGAGTTTGACATGTATAAAAGAGGGATTGGAATGTTTGGAAGAGTCATTGCAAAAGATGAAAGTAGAATGCAAGAGGGTGTGAAATGGTGGGAAACATTTGGAGCTTCCACTCCTATGTTGCAATCTCTTGCTTTGAAAGTACTCTCACAAGGTTCATGTGCCTCTCCTTGTGAAAGAAATTGGAGTACTTATTCTCTTATTCACACTAAAAGAAGAAATAGACTCCTTCCATCACATGCGGAGAAGCTTGTATACATACATACTAACTTGAGATTGCTTTCTAAAATTAAAGATGGAGGATATGAGAGGATGGAAGTTACATTGGATATGCTTGCAAATGAAAAAGATGATGAGCGCCTACTTGCAATACAAGAACTAGTTGAGAGTGTTGCAGATGAGAATGGTATGCCATTCACTGATGAGCAGCCATCCACCTCTCTTCCTAGCACATCTACTACACTTGATGAGGATGAGGATGAGGATGAGAGTCTTGATGAGCCATAGTCTTCCCTCTATAGCTCTCATTCATAGTTCACATTATGTACTTTCTTTATGATATGCTTCCATTTCAGCTTACATAATGTAATGGATTTTGATGGCTCCAAAGTATTGTGTGTTGAGTTTTTAGTTATTCCATTTTGAAAGAAAAATCTGAATTTTACATTTCAGCATTTTGGGAATCATCTTCACTCTAATTCCTTTCTTTTAATTCTTAACTTTATATGTACTATAAGTGCTAAAACTGATATTTCATATGTTGTTGCATAAACTGATATTTCATATGTTGTTGCATATTGCATTACACCTTCAGGCTACAACACCTACCTTCTAATTTTTCGCACCTTTAAAGCGGGCGCGGCACAGGCACAGGCACAGGCATACAACTTTGACATACACATACACATACATACATAGACATAGAGATACATATACATATACATAATATATAATACATAATACATATTACATAATACATATTACATAATACATAATATAATACATAATATTACATATTACATAATATATATTACATAATACATAATACATAATACATATTACATATCACATATACATATTACATATTACATATTACATAATGTTATGAATACATATGATTGAAGTGCTTTTAGAACGTTGGAGCCGAAGGTAGGCCTAAGAGGCCCGAGCGCCCTATACCCAACGACTGGAGATGGAGGCAGAGTCGCTAGATCGCAAGAAGGCACATATGTTCGCAATGAGCTCGATGTTTTACGAGGTCCCCCCCCCCCCCACATAGTTGCGTAGAATTAGGAGCCTCAATGCTAACCTCCCACAACCCTTGAGGCCCTAGATAAAAATACAAGCCACCGTGCACGATGGAGTGAGGAGCCAAGGAGGAGGGGTGCGGAGTCCCCAAAACGTGAGAAACGGTGCCCCAAACGGCCCTTGCGAGGAGCCCCCAAGGTGCCTCGGAGGACCCCCAATGCAGCCCCAAGAACGGCCAAAAGTGCCCCCGGGGTTGCCCCGGAGGTCCCCCAACATGCCCCTAAGGACGACCCGATGAGGCCCTGGAGTTCCCCCCACGGAGGGGTGGAGGTTCACGGGCACCCTCGTTTCGAAAACCTCAACATTTTCCCTCCTTTTAGAACCTTCAAGTCCTTGTCTAGAGCTGCTAACTAAGGCTAGGGAATGTGCAATTACAAGTGAAGAAAAGAAATTACATCAAGTTTGATAAGAGAAAGGAAAGGGGGTTACCTAAATCCTAGGCATGTGTTGATTGCTGAGAAGATCCCAATATCGTAGCACTAGCTCACGATCGATAGCGAAAAGCCGATCTTCCAAAATCCAAGTGCAATCGACCATCGGACGGCCTCACCGCTTCACATGGAACTCTGTCTATCTTCAAATGCGGTGTTTGAGTATGACTTCGAGCTCCAATGGTTGGCTGCAACGCTCAATCAGAGGAACATGACACCCAGAGCATACATCCAGGTACAAGCATTTGAGTAAACTGAAATGGAAGGCATTGTGGATCTTGAAATCAGACGGGAGCTCTAGTTTGTAAGTGATTCCATTGTATTCGTCGAGTATCTTGTACGGGCCATACCATCGATGCGAGAACTTCGAAGTAAGATTGGCGGGCAAGGTGATATTTTGGGCATTGAGAAGCACCAAATCTCCTTTAGCATAAAATTCGGGTTGTCCTTTTGCATTGATACGCTGGGTGTAGGCATCCTTATACTGTTGTAGGTTCTTTTTGGCCTCTTGAAGTCGAGTGCACCATTGTTGTAGAAACATGTCTATGTCTGGATCTTGCACCTTAGGTTTGCCACTTGTCAAAACCAACGGAGTTATGACTTCTTTACCTGTTGCCATCTCGAATGGGGTGAAGCTTGTGGCTGAATGGATTGAGCTATTATATTGAAATTCTAGTGCGTCCAGGTGGTCTGCCAGTCACGTTGATCAGCCTATACATATGCGCGAATATAATCCTCGATATCCTGATAGTCACTCAGTCTACCCATCCGTATGCAGGTGATATGCGAATGAGAAACGGAGTTGCGTACCTAATAGCTTAAACAATTATTGCCACATGCTGCTCATAAATCGGCCATCTCTGTCGGATACAATCGCCAGTGGCAGCCCATGGTATTTAAAAACGTTCTTGAAAAACAACCTATCTACTTATAATGATGTTAAG
This sequence comes from Ceratopteris richardii, assembly GCA_020310875.1. NCBI lineage: Eukaryota > Viridiplantae > Streptophyta > Polypodiopsida > Polypodiales > Pteridaceae > Ceratopteris > Ceratopteris richardii. Next base: position 52,208,301 of record CM035423.1, read on the forward strand.
GGAAGCTTGGCAGCTGCTTCGGAAAGAAATCCACCACCACAAAAATAATAGTGAACCCATGTGATTCTGGGAGATCCACTATGAAGTCCATACTGAACACGTCCCAGGGCTGGCTGGGAGAGGCATATTTACTAGAAAGTTTGCAAGGTTGATGCGTCGAGCTTTTACTAACTGGCAAGTAGGGCACGTCTTGACATACTCTTTAACATCCTCTTGCATCTTGGGCCACACATAGCATACGGCCAAGCGATCGTAAGACTTCTTTTGCCCCCCATGACCTGCTAGTTTACAGTCATGTACTTCATAAAGGAGCTTCCACTTGATGTCTTCATTGTTGGGAATAAAAATATGACCGCTTGAGTACCATAATCCATCTCTGAGTTCAAAAAGCCCATGCCATCACCATCTGAGCGATACTTGGGTCATTCTTGGTAGCTTCCCTTACTTCTTCCAGAAAATCTGAGTCTATTACGCTTGCTGTTGCCATTTGACTCCAGGAGTCTCACATAACATTATGTTTCCCAGGCTTGTGAATAATTTCTATATCATACTCTGAAAGGAAATCTTTCCATCGGGCTTGCTAAGGTGATAACTGCGATTGTGTCTGAAAGTATCTCAAGGTCATTGCCTCTATAAATCTTGGTGTGCTTA
>CM035423.1:52218951-52223951 GCA_020310875.1 Ceratopteris richardii
CTTCCTATTTCATATCGATCTTTCATAACCACTCTTACCCTTACCACAAGAGATAGAGAGGTTACATTTGAAGAGTTAGAGTTCTTGTTGCTTCAAGATGAAGATCAGTTGAAGGGAATGGAAGAGAATGAAGAAGCACTTTCATCTTCATCAAAGGGTAAGAAGAAGAAGGATAAGAAGAAGGAACAAAAATCCAAGAAGGAAAGTAGGTCCCTCTCACCTTCTACTTCAGATTCTGTATCTACGACATCTAAAGAGAATTCTTCTAAGAAGAAGGTAAAAATATGTTCTTTTTGCAAGAAACGTGGACATATTCAGTCAGAATGTTATAAAAGGATTGCAGCAGAAAAGAAAAAGGCATCAGGTAATGTTGCAGAAGATGATAAAAAAGGGAAATCTCAAGGTGATTCTTATGCCTGTATCACTATTGAGGAAGTAGCTTTTGATCAAGCAGCTTTACAAGTTCTTTCAGCAAGTCCTTGGATATTCGACTCAGGTGCTACAAAGCATATGACAGGTTGCAAAGATGTATTTTCTTCTCTTTCCTATTCTTCAGGTAGAAGAGTTACTATTGCAGATGGCAATGATTTGGATGTTGTGGGAATAGGTACAGTAACCCTAAAGTCAAGAGAAGGTGGTAATTTTCAAATTTCAGATGTCCTTTATGTACCTGAAATGAAGATAAATCTGCTATCTATATCTGCATTTTTAAGTGATGGTTTTAAAGTTGTATTTGAGAAAGATCTTTGTAAGATCTTATCACATAAAGAAGACAAGTGTCTTTTACAAGGTAAGCATAAAGGAGGGGTCTTTGTTTTGTCAAAAATCAGTCAAGCATATGCAGTCAAATCTTCGTCACCGGTGGAAGATATGAAGCTATGGCATGAAAGATTTGGACATATCAATTTTGGAGCTCTCAAGAATATCAAAGATAGAGGTATGGTTGAAAGTTTACCCTCATTCAAGCTACCTGATGATTCAGATATATGTGAAGGTTGTCTTGAAGGTAAGATGCATAAACTACCTTTCAAAAAACATGGTCATATTACAGCTACCAGGAAATTGCAGATTATTCATTCAGATGTGAATGGTCCTATGAGAGCAGACTCTATTCAGGGTTTCAGGTATTTTGTCCTATTTGTGGATGATTTTACAAGATACTCATGGATCTATGGTCTTAAGTCGAAGTCAGAAGTCTTTCCTATGTTCAAGAAGTTTGTAGCTATGGTTGAAAATGAAAGTCACGAAACTGTCCAGATTCTAAGAAGTGATAGAGGTGGAGAATACTTGTCAAATGAGTTTCAGACATTTCTCGATGAGAAAGGTATTACTCGACATCTTACTATTGCTTATACTCCTCAGCAAAATGGTGTTGCAGAAAGAAAGAATAGAGTGCTTGTTGAAATGATGCGGAGCATGATGGCATCCAAGAGGCTTTCACCAAAATTCTTGTTTGATGCAATACATACAGCTAATCACATTTTAAACAGGTCATCTACAAAAGCTTTAAAGGTAATCACACCGTATGAAGCTTATTATGGTAGAAAACCTAATGTGACTTACTTCAGAGTGTTTGGATCACTTTCTTATGTACATGTTGAGAAAAAGGACCGAGGCAAACTAGATGTAAAGGCAAAGAAAGCTGTTTTTATTGGATATCCTGTTGAAAGCAAAGGATACAGGTTTTATGTTCCAGAAACAGGTGAAGTTATTCTTTCACGTAATGCTTATATTGCTGAAGATAAGGTTTATGATAAAGAAGCAGAAATTCCGGAGTTCATTAGTGAAAATGACTATGGAATTTTTAGAAAGATTCTGGACATACATGTTCAGCCATATCAGGAGGGAGTTAAACCTCAAATTCCTAGTATTCAAGAAAAAATTGAAGAAAGAGGAATTTCACAACCATCTACAAAGTCAGTTCCACAAGAAACTTTGATTCCAGAAATGGAAGAAGTTAAAGTTCCAGAAAGTCCTAGTACCTCGACAGGACAAGTTCCAGAACCTGTGGAAGCTCAAAGTTCAGAAAGAGTTTCACCACTATTCAAGGATACACCTACATGGTTATATCAGACTTGGAAAGACAGTGGTATAAAGACTTTTACTGGAAGAACAAGGAGTCAGACTAGACAACAACAACAACATCATGTAAGAACAAGAAGTCAAACTAGACAGCAAAAAGATCATGTAAGTTTTGCTGAAGACTTCGAGATTCATGATATTTTGGCACTTACGACTGTTGAAGATGAACCTGCGTGTGTTAAAGATGCACTTAACATTCCTATTTGGAGAAAAGCTATGCAAGAAGAGATTGATTCTATTCATAAGAATCAAACTTGGCAGCTATGTGAGTTACCAGAAGGAAAGAACGCTATAGGTGTAAAATGGATCTTTAAAATCAAAAGGAAAGCAGATGGTACTATTGATAGATACAAGGCCAGGTTGGTTGTCAAAGGATATGCACAACAAAAAGGTATTGATTATGATGAGATATTTGCTCCTACGTCTAGGATGACTATTATTAGGTCAGTACTTGCTCTAGCAGCACATTTTGGTTGGCATATATATCAACTTGACATCAAGACTGCTTTTCTAAATGGTGATTTACACGAAGATGTGTATATTCAGCAGCCAGAAGGTTTTGAAGAGACAGGTAAAGAACACTTAGTGTGTAAGCTTATAAAAGCTTTGTATGGTTTAAAACAGGCACCTTGAGCATGGTATGAAAAGATACATACATATCTTTTATCCATTGGTTTCCATAACTCAGATGCGGCTCCAACTCTTTATGTCAAAGCTGAAACAGGTATGATGATTATAGCAATCATTTATGTGAATGATATTATAGTCACAGGTCCCAAAGATGAAGATTTGCAGATGTTCAAAGAAGAATTGAAGCAAACATTTGATGTGAATGATTTAGGCATTCTACATTATTATCTTGGGATTCAGTTTCTGTTTCGAGATGAGTGTATCTACATGACACAACAGAAGTACATTGAGAAACTTTTGGAAAGGTTTCAGATGGGTAATTCTAAACCTATGCAAACACCTATGGATCAGAACACGTCTTTACAAATGGTAGCAGATGTAGAGCCATTTGATGCTACTCTATATAGTCAAGCAGTTGGTTGCTTGATATATCTTTGTAATACACGTACTGATATACAGTTTGCAGTTTCTCAAGTATCAAGGTTCATGCAGAATCCGACAGTGTTACATTGGAAAGCAGTAAAGCGGATCTTTCGTTATTTGAAGGGAACTTCAAATTATGCTATGGTATTTTCGAAATCTACACATTTGTTACTAAAAGGATTTTCAGATTCTGATTGGGCAGGTGAAAGAGACACAAGAAGAAGTACTAGTGGATTTTGTTTTTATCTTGGAGATTGTCTTATCTCATGGTTTTCAAAAAGACAACCCACTATTGCCACTTCATCATGTGAAGCTGAATATCATGCAGCATTTACAACTACTCTAGAGTCAGTATGGTTGCAGAAGATTTTCAGTTATCTTGACGTAAGAGTACATCAACCCATTCAGATATTTTCAGATAGCCAGAGTGCTATAGCTATAGCTAAAAATCCAGTGCATCATGCAAGGACAAAGCATATAGAGGTACACTACCACTATATTCGAGAGCAGATAGCTAAGAAGCACATTGAGCTGGTTTATGTTCCTACTAGTGAGAATGTTACAGATATATTTACCAAAGCATTGACTAGAGATAGTCATGAGAAGATTTGCAGGTTACTAAATCTTGTACCAATATGACATTGAAGGAGGGATTGTTGGAGTCAATATCATATGGTCCAACAATTGTTCAATAGTTCAAGTTCATACTATTCTTCTAGGCGGGCGCATCTCTGCATATAGATTTTATTCTATATTTCATCAACAAGTGACGACGGGCGCTCATGTGGTCTAGTCCATACGTTCTAAAAACGTTCTCCATCCACCAAGGTTCGAATCCCGTACGCGACAGCGAAGGAAATCTTTTGGAATAATTTCTTTGAAAAACACATTCGGAAAAACATACGGACAGCGCCGATTCTGGAGAAGTTTCGCGATCGCGTTGTTTTTTCTTTTTTCGTAGCTTTTAGATTTTGCTTTTAGATGAGTACTCAACAACTATATAAACAAGGCCTTGGCTCCTTGTATAATCACTCACTCAAAGATCTAGAGCTTGGAGATCTTCTTGAAGACAAAGTGTTCTCACACTCTTGAAGGAGGTGAAGTTGTGGTGAAGGAGAGGCTACTCTCATTGCAGCAGGAAGTCTTCTACGAGGTGGTGGTAACTATCTTTTGTGAGTTAACCTTGTAGTTGATTTACAATTTCATTACACTATTTTGTTAAGCTTCGTTGCTTCATTCTCTTCACACACACTTAGATTATTTCGACATAATCTAAATTTTGTATCATCTTCTTCTTATTCTTCCATTAGTGAGTGCACCACTTTATATGGTTGAGTAGTACTCCCATGTTGTAATTTGGACATCTATTATTTTTAGTGAAGTAAGCATCCAGCTTACGTTCCCTATCCTTGTCTCAAGATCGCTTTCTTTCTCTATCTCACTTATCATCTTGTCAATTAAGTTGTGTATGCTCAAGAGGTTTTAGTATTGGAACGATCCTGGGGCCCCAAATTCCAACATCCGGGGCTCCTGAAAATGTGTCTGAAAGCAGCGTCTCTCCAATCCTGCAAGTGCCGCATAACCTCGCGTCAATCTATCTCTCGCAGCCTGTGCCATGGAGAATACCCCTGTGCTGCCCGAGAAGGTGATACCTAGGAGTCCACTACCTCTATCTGTCCTCCAGTTGATGTGGAAGAGGCGCGATGGCGTACTGTCCTGGAGGTATGGAAGATCATGACCTTGGTCTTGCCAAGGTTCACTGTGAGTCCTCTCTCCATGCAAAAGGTATCGAGCGCCTGTAAATGTGACTGCAACCCCTCCTGTGACTCTGAGAGCACGACAATGTCATCAGCATATAATAGGAT